>MU172961.1:26606-59596 GCA_016695475.1 Suillus decipiens
TAGTATTTAAAGGCCTTCCTGTACTTGTAGATTCCTCACTTGAATCTTACTGGGTTTTACCTGGAACATCCTTCGCTAGAGCCTCTCAACTCTAGCGTCTTTGTGAAGTCATCTTCTAAGTCTTAGCACTCCTAAGTCTTAGTCTGAACACGATTATATTCGACATAGCCAGTTTCATACTGCCTCCCCGCACGAAACCGTCTACGTCGTCTGACAACGAAGTAGTCTTTTCTACGTAAAGCGTTGATACGTTAACGACTGCTGTTCTCCTTTGAACCGTCGTTCAACGAGCCCATCCCAGTCGTAACAGCAGCAGTGACAAGACCCTGGAATCATACTGAACTCAACAGCTTGATGGCTGTATTGTGTCACTTGTGTTATGGCCTTCAATGTATGGACTAACAATGCACTACTGCTTTACATCTGGTATATGTTGATGATTGTAGCTAGTGCTTCTGTTTGGTTCTGCTTTAACAATAAACAAAAGCAGCTATATAGGTCTATCAATATGAAAAATAGAATGTTGTTTCCATAACAGTGTGGTTGAATGTGCTGATTATATAAGAACCATTTGCTCCAGTGCCTGGTATTCAAATTAGTTTGGGCTGGTCACCCTCCTTTTTGTACCAGCTTACTTGCAGTTTCATCTCTGTTTTTCTGGCATTATGTCTTCTGACTGGACTGCTAGGTTTCAATCAATTCTTGATCATCACCATGAGGCCATTTTGACCACAGATTCAAAATCTGCTAAAAAACATGTGGTGAAAAATATTCACAAGGCTATACTGGGTGCCCAAGAGCAACAAGAGGAAGATGTGACCTTGCCTCCTTCCTTGAACAAGGTAATGATTGTTTAATGGTGTACTATATTTAGTTGTTTAAATCTACATGAATGCTACAGGTGATAAAATAATACTATGCCAAAATCAGTGAAGACAATGAAGAGGCAGGGAAACAAGAGGCTACAAGTCAGCCCAAGGAGGTATCATTCTACAAGAAAACAGTGTCTGAATGGGATGTGGCACAAAATCATTTAAGCAGGAAATCAATGAGTATGACAAGGCCGAGCAGCAAAGGAAGGGCTTGCAGCATTCTATCAAGTATCAAACAGTGCATGCAAGGGAATGGTTCAGTGACATGATGCCTTCACAACAGCATGAGGTCAAGTCAGCCCTGAAGAAATGGAACAAGGAGGGGGTACCAAAAGAAAGTCAAGCCTGGTAAGTTTGATGAGATCTAGTGTTGTTTGAGTCTCATATTTGCCCTAAGGTACTGTAAGAACCACCTCAAGAAAACTCTGGAAGATTTTTCAGAGCAAATCAGGCACACCATGGGTTGTCATGTAGTCATGTTCATGAGTCACAAGAAAAAAGCCAGTCAGACATTGTCCAAGGCTGACTAAACTATAGACATGAAACTGAGCCTCAGAATGCCAGGAAGAGGTTTTCCATCAGCTCAGGAGGTATCAAGGAGTGGACTGCAGCTGGATTTGAATCCTTTGCAGAATGGTCTAAAACTGAATTTTGTATGTGTTTGATTTAGTTTTAATAATTTGGTCACTGATTGTCAACTTAAATTGATAGATCCTTCAGAGGATGAAGAGGATGCAGGTTCAGACAGCAAAGATGACAGTAATGGACCTGTCTTACCATTACCCTAGATGATGATGGGTATGCACTGCTTCCTATACATGATGGCATTGGCCTCAAGGGCCAACATGAATTGATTAGAAGCATATTTCATGCTTCATATAGTAAGATCTCACATCTTCAATGCAAAGATGATACTCATTGGTTTGTAGAAGTTTGCACCAGTGGCTCTAGACCTGTGCCTTGGGGTGTGATAACTACCAGCTTGGCTGTTTATCTAGGACCTGGCTCAGTTCCCACTATATTTATGGTCAAAGACCCTTCTCATATGAAGACAAAGGAGGTAAATCAGCTTTGGAAGCATTGGAAGCAATGTTCTGCTGCAGAACAGAAGCTAGTTGTTTTCATCAAAGCCAAGGTTGGTGATATATGCACTAATGTACCAAATGAAGGACAAAAAAGGAAGTCTGAGAAGAGAAGATTTAGTGCCCTTGACTTGGACAAAGAAGATTAAGACCAGCCAGCTTCCTTAAGTGGCTCTCATGCCACATAACACAGAATGCTATCAGCCAAGCACTCCAACCAGACAGCCTCAGATGATGTTGCAATCAATGACCAACATATGTTTTTAGAATCTCTTAGCAAGGCTGAGAACTACTTGGAGCTTGTAGATGCTGTTATGGATCTTGCAATCTTAGCTAATAAAAAGGTTGGTATGACTCAGTGTTCAGTTTAATCTTATAGCTCATTTGTCCAACAGCCAATTTCACGGCAATGCTCTGGTTTGCCTACCTGGGCTGATTGGTCATGGGGAGGATCTTATCTTCCTGAGGATGTGCATGTGTCATATGCTACATTGAATGACAGTTTGAAGACACTTTGGACATCTCCAATCTCAGGGGCACCATCTGCAATGCCAGTGGTTCTAGGAATTGGGCTTTTCTATAGGGAGTCTAAGCAAGTGATGGAGTATGAGGAAGATGAGGCTAACCCCAATACTCCTTTTCTACCTACCAAGTTCTGCTTTGGATCTGCAGTTCCTGGTTGCTTTAGATGGTGCAGTCTCAGAAGTCTTGTATAAAGTTGTTGAGCACATTGAGAGGCTGACAAAAGAGACACTCAGTGATGTGGACCAGGAGCAAGGGGATGAGAACAAAGTCAGCAACAGGGAGACAGGGATGGAGGTAGAACAGGAAGCAGTGATGAACCAGGAAATGGATAGCACTGTGGAGCAGGAGCAGGAAGAAGTTGAAGAGGTGGTGCAGAAAGGGAGGAAGAGAATGTTTCCCCAAGCTTCATCAAGTAAATCTAAGAAACCCAGGACTATGCCTGAGGTCCAGAGATCAGATAGGGCAAGGCAACCTTCTAAGAAAGCCCAGAAGATATAACCTTATATCCTACATAGCCTTTATCACTAATCAATCTTATCCAATAATTATATCTACTTGTCAGAATTAGACTGGCCAGTGGTATTAACATGCTGGCCAGCTCTGCCTCTACATATATAGATACACACTGGCTGGTGCAAAGGTCTAGCCCTACACACCAGCCAGCCTTGCCTCTATTTAGGTAGATGCAGACTGGCTGGTGTACTAGGTTTAGACCTACAAGTCAGCCAGCCTTGCTTCTACATCAGTAGATGCAAACTGGCCAGTGCACTAGGCTTAATCCATAGGGTAATTCATTTTATATAGCAGACTATTCTACTTTACATTTACCAGCTGGCCATGCTTTTACTATGTGCTAATCTATTATATATAGTAGAGGCTGGCCAGAACTCATCCTACATAGACCAGCCAAGGACTGGCTAGCCATGATTCTACAACCTTTTGGCACATCTGGGGCACTGGTTCTATGCAGGAAAATGATTGAAGTATGTGGCATTGACCACAAGTCCCTCATTCACACCGCTTCAGCAGAGTATTGTATGCCTCTCAGACATTATAGTCCATCGAGCAACAGTACTTAACATCTAATAGGATGATAAAATGATACCTTTTCATACCTTTCACCTGCCCATGCCACAATATCAGCCATCTGTTGAGCCTTTGATTTGGATTGTCAATCTTTCAAGCCTCAACATTGACAAAAAAATCCTTGGAGTTCTAAAAATCCTTCATGGGCTTTACATGACAGTCATGGACCTCATGTTGCACTCTATCTCACACAAGGTCTCCATGCTACCTTAAAGAGAAGCCTTTTTTCAAAGCAGGGCCCTTATCCAGTTTCTCAATGTGTTGGATGCTGATGAGCAAGCAAGTGAGCAACTTCATGTCATCTTATGACCAATTGCTATCAAAATAGTCACCAATGAGGTTGATGCTGAGATGGAGGCTGCTAAGGACATTTTTGGCATGTCATTGAAAGATATCACCCCTGAACTACTCCTCTCATTTGATCTTGATGCTTTGCTGATGGCACAGTTATGAGAAACTACTCCATGGCTACAACACATCCTTTTCAGATACAAGACAATTGAGGTTGTTGCTGAAATGTTTGATGGAATCGACCATGGGAATCACTGCATGACTGACATTGGGGCAGTTGGTGGTAAGCATAAAGGTATCATCAGATCCCTCAGAAGATTCAGAGATTTGATGATTTGCTGGAGCATTTCTTAAGGAAGAGTTGCTGAGAAGAGGGCAACAGGAACATCAACTGGGAGTTGCAGCAGTACTTCAGCAAGCTTGCCATATGCTGCACATAATGCAAGCTTCTCACCTGCCTTGGGTTCTCCAGCTGTGATAATGAAATGAGCCTCATTAATGAAAAAAAACCAATCTGCTTGATGAAATTTGGATCCTTCAGCAGCATAAGACATGGAATATGTCTGCCTTCAGGAAAGAAGACACGCACTGCGAGAAAGGTCAGGTTAATGGCATCTTGGAGTCTACAACTACTTCACATACACTCCAGAGAGTCTGGTCATGTGGTGTATTGTGATTAATAGCGATGGAAGGAATACCATACTGCTCGAACTTGTGAACCTGTGATTCACAAAGACAGATTTAATAGGGTAGTTCAACCTGAACCTCACTATATTCTGTACCTAAAGTCAAAACCTTTGTGCATCTTATGAAACTTATCATTATAATGATATGTTTGGTGCTTACAGCCATTTGCAGAACACTAGGCCAAATTTTTTTCACTACATACATTCGGCAATAAGTTGGGACAAGGTTTAGCTTATCTCATCAGTGGTTTTATTCCCTATTTACTTCTATTTATTCTAGGTATACTCATTTCAGTCATGAGGTTGGGTGTTATGTGTTGGGCTTGGGCATTGGGAATTTAACTTTGAACTCCCCTAATGTTTTAATAAAGTGATAATAATTATAGAACTGTATCTTCTGTGTACATGGTCTTGCTGCAGCAATTTCAGAGGGGTGACTGTGATGGCTATCTTGTTGGGAGAAAGCAGTAAAGGGAGAATCATAGCAAGAATTTTTCCAGAGCCTATTGCAGCTCAAAGTACAATGTGTCTTGCAGAAAGTAACAATATAAAGCATTTGAGCTGGAACCACTTCAGCCATTGTGATCCTTGGGAAATAAGATCGAGTCACAAGAAGGCATTGAGAACTTGCTGGTGTTGTGGTATTGAAAGGGCACTCATAAAGTCCATCAGAAGAACTTCAATTGCATCTCAAGCAGCAAGTGATAAAGGTTGCACAGAATCTAGGATTATGTGATGAATGGGAGGGAGCAGGAGTGCTAGAAAACAAAGGTATGACCTCAGTTTCTCTTCAAGAACCCTATTAACAGATGCGCTACCTAGAAAACAAAGGTACACTATGGATTTTGGTCAGCTATGGCTGATGTACATGAGCTATGTACTTACATCTCAGTTTCTCTTCAAGAACTGAGATGTTTGCATGTTGGGGTGCTTGACTTTATACTAGGTAAGTAAGGAATAAAAAATTTAAACATAACTATATTGACTGTCATATACTGGATTCTACACTCCACTTCCACTATAACATCCTGCTCAAATCCACATCCATCCAATCCCCACTCAATCCAGTTCACATATCCGATCTGAGACACTTGTCCAATCCATATCCAATCCATGTCCATATCTGATCTGTGTTCATATCCGAAACCATTCCTGCGCACCTGTGCAGTACCCCTTTTAGGATATACCTGTGCCACTGGCTCTCAGTCATCCCTGCCTTTGCCTCTTGGTCATCTCTGCCTCTGGCTATCGGTTATCTCTGCCTCTGTCTTAATAAGTTATTCTGTACAAGTTTTATCTCCAAGTTCATAGCCTGATGTTTTGCTGTACTTACTATTATGTTTCTGACATAGCCTCTGACTATGCTTACTTACCTTCCAGCATGCTACCTACAGTATATAATCTTGTAGTATAACTCCTGCAAACCTCAGTCTGATCATTGCTTATATTCTTACTTATCCTACTGTCTATATAACTCCGTTTCTGTTCTAACTTGGGCTCCAGCCCTTGTAAGTCTCTGGCTCTGGACTATGGGAGTACTCCCTAGTCTGGAGCCTTGACTCTCTGTCATATAATCACTTTTGGACTTCATCTGATTGTAGTCTGTCTTCCGTTCCACCTTCAACTCTACCTGCAGTAGTCTTCATCTGTCAGTTTCTACTTTGGACCTTGTCTGAAGTAGCCTATACTCTCTCTACTTCACATCCAGACCTACTCCTCTATAGTATTCATACCGTCCATCTATCCATCTGTCCATCTATCCATCTGTCCATTTATCCATCTGTCCATCTATCCATTCATCCGTCTATCCATCTGTCTATCCATCCATCCATCTGTCATTCATCTGACATTCTGCTACTCCTACCTTCGGACATCTGTACCTTTGGACGTCCATACCTTCAGACATCCATACCTTCAGATCTCCATACCTCTGGACCTCCAGACCTTTGGACCTTTAGATCTTTGGACCCCTGGTCCTATGGTCCTATGGTCCTGTCCTATTCTATCCTTCAACCTATTGTGTAACATCCTTCACTTGTTCTACTCTGGACTTTGTCCAACTAGTCTTGTCATCATCCCCTATCATCTGGAAATAGTTCCAGCACATTCCCATGCTCATCCAGAAGTCCTTCAGAGCTCTATCAAGCTATCCTGCCCTAGAGTTCATCCAGACTACATCCAGACTTCACCAGAACTCTCCCTAGGACTTCATTCAAAATTAAGGGGCAATACTCAGGTAAGGGGCACAGCATATGAGCTGAGGCCAAAGCCCTTTATGATCTGTTAACCCTCCGAGCACATCTCTAACATTGACATATATCTCAGAATCTTGGCCGATGTCATATGCACTTCTGATTCCTTTCTTCTGGCTTTGCACTCAAACCACATTCATTGGCTTCTCCCCCTTGTGCCTTCCTTCTCAGGGTCTTTGGCACTTGGCTTCTCCATTGTCTCTGATCTGTCAGATTCCAACACTCCCCCTCGAGTGCAAGCTAGACTCATATGAGTTCTCAGCTTTTGTAGGCAGGGGCATGGTAGGGCCTTCATAAAGGCATCAGCCACATTGTTGTCAGTGGGACAATAGAGGAGTTTGAATTTTCCATTCCTAATGTGGGAATGTATGAAATGATACTGGAGGCCAATGTGTTTAGTATGTGATTGGAACTTGCCTGTGCTCACCAACATGATGGCAGCCTGGTTGTTGCAGAATATGGGGGTAGGAAGGGATGGTGTTAAGACCGTACTCAATATGTGAGAAATCCGAAGGGCTTTGGCCTCAGTTCATGCACTGTGCCCCTTTCCCGAGTACTGCCCTTTACTTCCGAGGAATAACCTTCGTCCGAGGGTCTGGAAGTGCCTGCATAGCAGATCCGAAGGTCCGGAGGTATCGGATATGGCACGTCCAGTATATATCCGAAACGTGTGGGTGGAAGGAGCTCGTCCGGAGGGTAAGGATGAATGCGAGGTATAGGACTAGTAGTGGACGAGATCCGTACTAGAAACTAATGGATATGGACTACCAAAGGTAGAGTCGGAAATGTAGACTATAGGAATCAATCCTAAGCCTCGGAAGATACTTAGAGTTGGGACAGATGGGTTCGGACGAACAGAATGAGCAGAATCTAAGATGATATTCGAACTAAGGTTCTCTAGAGTTTTACATGTAGTTTATATACTGTATGTAGATAGTACGGACAATCAATGAATCCGGGACCGGAGGGCTATGCACAAAGTATAACGGAAGTCTATGTGGTAAATGCACAGCGGATCAGCAAACGCGAGTCGGATATGAAGCACAGGTAATGGATCAGTAAGCAGGACAGGAATATACACAGCCGGGACACCAGTACAGGTAGATCACCGAAAGGGGATAGAAGCAAGGATGCAGTGGACTTAGAACACAAGAAGTTGTAGTGCATCAGATGAGTGATCTGGATCGGATCTGTGGTCCGGATAGAAGCAGGATCGATCGGATCTGATCGGATCTGATCGGATCTTGGATCGGATGTATGGAATATGACAGATGGTGCCTTGTATAATTTGCTGATGAGCAGTTGTAAGTAGAGCAGCTCCCAGGCAACACTGGTGAGTGCTATATATTCTGCCTCAGCTGTGGATAATGCAATTAGTGACTGCTTTCTCACACTCCATGCTATAGGACCTCCATTCAGGAATACCACATATCCAGACCTGGAATGTCAGTGGGGTTGAGATGCATAATTCACATCAACAAATGCTTCCAAACCTGCATCTGTTGGACCTAATGTGAGTTTGTACTCATCTGTCCCTTTTAGATACCTCAATGCTCTCTTGGTAGCCTCCCAGTGAGATGTCCCTTGGTTCCTCATGAACTGGGATAGTGTAGTGACCATGAATGCTATGTCTGGTCATGTGCTCATGGCTGCATACATCAAGGATCCAATGGCTCATTGGTATGGGATGTCTAGGATGTCTTGTGCCTCTGCATGAGTGGCAGAGGACTAATCAACAGAAAGCATGGTGCCTGGTTCTATTGGTGTTACTGCAGTCTTGGCATCAGTTAAGTGAAACCTCTCAATGACGGTGGCCACATAGGCCTTTTGCAACAGCATTATGGTATGTGCCACTCTCTCTCTCATCACCTTTAGCCCTAGCAGCCACTGTAGCTCACCCAAGTCTGAAATCTCAAAGAATTTGAGGAGCTGCACTTTAAAGCACTCAATATGGGTGATGTGGTTTGTGACTGCCATATCATCTACTGATACCATGATGACCATGTGCTGCTTTGGTTCCCTCTTGTAGTAGACGGCCTGATCAACTTTCAAGCATTTGAAGCCAAGTTTCCCAAATATGCTCACTAACTCCTTGGCCCACTCATATCCTACCTGCTTCAGTCCAGGTAAGCTTCGCTTCAGCCTCAGTACCTTCCCTTGTTGACTGTCCTTCAGGTATCCAGGTGGGGGCCTCATATATATCTCCTCCTGAATGCTGGCATAAAGGTATGCACTTTTTATGTCAACCTGATGTATTTCCCAGTCTTTTTGGGCAGCCATGGTGAGGACCATGCAGATGGTACTCGTGTTGGTGGTCAGTGTGAATGTATCAAAATAGTCAATGCCATACTGCTGACATTGGCCATTTGCAACTAATCATGTGCAGAGCTTTAGCTTCTTGCTGTCTGGTCCATGTTTGGTGGCCAAGATGAAGTGACAGGGGATGATATTAGATCCTGAAGGTGCATCTGCCAATTCCCATGTGCCCAGTTTCTCAAGCTAACTTATTTCATAGTCTATCACCTCCTGCCATTCCACAGCATCTGGTTTGTTTAGGGCTTGCTGGAGTGTAGGCTCTGGCTCAACAGCAGCTAGGGTGCGTTCCAGGTGCATCTCTTCATCCAGGAGATCTAGCTCTGACACCTCCATTAGGGATTCTGTGGCAACTATGGCCATTTGTCCACTCTGGAGTCTGGTGTAGTAGTCAGGAGGAGGTCTGCTGTGGGTTACCCTTGGCTCTGGGGTATCGGCACTGTGGATCCTTGGTAGTGGGATGGACTGAACAGTAGAGGCATTGCCAGTAGTAACAGTATTGTTGTTGCTGTTATTGTTGCTGTTACTGATCATGTTGGACTCCCCCTCATTCAGGACATCCTGTGCAATGTTCACCTTGGTAGGTACAAAAGTGATGTTACGCTCCACTGACACCTTCCTCTTTAAGGGCCAATAGATCCTATATCCCTTGCTATCCACATCTACACCCACAAATACCGCCTCTTCCACCCTTGCTTCCAGCTTTCCTGCCTCAACCAGGTGAACATACACCAGGCAGCCAAATTCATGTGCTTCTGACAGGCTGGGCATGGATGGTAAGCAGTTCTTCAGCCAGGTCACGTAACTAACCACCTCCTCCCAGGGGAATTTGGGCAAATCCCTTGCAAGTAACATCACTCTGCCATGCTCTATAAGGGTCCTATTCAGGCATTCCATGATGCCATTCTGTTGAGGTGAGTTGTGCACTGTTAGCTGCCATTCAATGCCTTGCTGATGCAAATACTTGTCAAACTCAGTGGTTAGGTACTCTCCCCCTCAATTGGAATGGGCTTTGGTCAAGTGTACTCCTGGCATTTGGCACACTAGCCATGCCTTGTAGGCCTTGAAGGCAGTCAGAGCTTCACTCTTCAGCTTTAGGAAATGGAGCTTTGTCTGGCAACTATAGTTGTCTGTAAAACTAATATAGTACAGGCATCTGCCTATACTGGGAGTCTGGGCAGGTCCCCAGAGGTCTGTATGTACCAGCTCCCCATACTGAAGGGTGTGGTTCTCAGTCCTTGCTGGGAACAGCTTTTGCACTGATTTTGCCTTTACACAGGTATCACAAAACTCTGGTTTTGATGTGGCATCAAGCTCAATGCCCATCACCAGACCTTTTTTCATGGCATCCATGGCTGCAGCTTGGGAGATGTGACCTAGGACCTTGTGGAGTTGTCATATTCCATACATCTGATCTCAGATCCAATCCAATCCAATTGATTCTGCTTCTATCTGAACCACAGATCTAATCTGGATCACCCATCCAAAACCCCTAGCTTCTCATGTTCTAAGTCCACTGTGCATACTTGCTTCTATCTCCTTTTCGTGATCTACCTGTACTGGTGTCCCGGCTGTGTATATTCCTGTCCTGCTTACTGATCCATTACCTGTGCTTCATATCCGACTCACATTTGCTGATCCACTGCGCATTTACTAATAGACTTCCATTATACTTTGTGCATAGCCCTCCAGTCCCAGACTCACTGATTATCCGTACTATCTACCTACAGTATATAAACTGCATGTACAACTCTAGAGAACCTTAGTTCAAATATCATCTTAGATTCTGCTCATTCCATTCATCCAAACTTGATCCTCTTCCAGCTCTAAGTATCTTCCGAGACTTAGAATTGATTCCTACAGTCTACACTTCCAACTCTACCTTTGGTAGTCTATATCTGTTAGTTTCTAGTACGGACCTCATCCACTACTAGCCTTATACCTTGAATCCATCTGTGTGCTCCGGATACCCTTCAGACATACTCTTTCCATCCATACATTTTCGGATATCCTGTGGACGTACCATATCCGATACCTTTGGACCCTCAGATCCACTACACAAGCACTTCTGGATCCTCAGACATAGATTACTCCTCTGAAATAAAGGGTAGTACTTGGGAAAGGGGCACAGTGTATGAACTGAGGCCAAATCCCTTCAGATCTCTCACCTATTGAGTACAGTCTTAACAGGAGTTCATGTATGGTGAGTTTCATTGTTGTTACAATTGCTGTACGCCCCTATTCATTTTCCTTCATGCTTATGTCATTATTACCTTATTGGTTGTACTCTTACACGGTCAGATGACCACAACCCCTTCTCTCACGATCACTTGATCATACATTGGTACTCGGTTCCATCTCGTTCTGTAACATTCTATCGACGTCATCATTCCATGATGTTCTATTGACTCATGCCTTCCATGATGTTCCATCCCCTTCTATTGACTCACGTCGTTGTACACTATATGAGGTTACCTACCAATTACATCTATCTCAGACCTGCCCTAAAGTCCTTACACACTTTAGTATTTAAAGGCCTTCCTGTACTTGTAGATTCCTCACTTGAATCTTACTGGGTTTTACCTGGAACATCCTTCGCTAGAGCCTCTCAACTCTAGTTGTCATTTGTGAAGTTGTCTTTCTAAGTCTTAGCACTCCTAAGTCTTAGCCGAACACAATTATATTCGACTTAGCCAGTTTCGGCTTGCTTCACAGCACGAACCTGTCTCAGTTGTCTGACAATGTAGTACTCTTTTGTACATAAAGCGTTGACTTCGTTACTGACCGCTGTTCTCTTTTGAACTGTTGTTCAATGAGCCCATCCCAGTCGTAACAAAAGATTTAAGTCTTTCGCATGCCACACATCTGTGAGCACCATGACACCAGACCCCCAAACACCACCGATATTCAGCCAGACTCGCCACAAAGCGAACCCTGAATCTGCCATGATGCAGCCCAGACCAAAGCTTGACTAATACATACAAGTACCACTGATACCAAAGACACCATGTCTGGATCATCCACAGTAAAGATCGCCACACCCAAACTCAAGGCAGGGCTACCCACGCAATTCGATGGGAACCCCGCAGATGCCAAGAGGTGGCTGTATTCATTAAAGACCTACTTTTCCATTAACACCATCTACTATGACACCAATGAGAAGCAGATCACCACCGCCCTCACCTATATGAAGAATGGGACGGCAGGAGCATGGGCGTTGAACTTCTATGCTAAGGTGTTCGAAGCAGGAGAAGCATGGGGAAAGTTTGACGACTTTGAGAAGAAGTTTAAAGCCTCGTTCATCACAGCCGACAAAAAGGTCAGCGCCATGACCAAGATAGGACGCATTAAGCATACTGGGAGCCTCATGGAGTATATCACTGAATTCCATACCCTCATGGCTGAAGCAGCCCTCAAAGAAAGTACCACCCTCATCTACTTCTTTGAGCAAGGGTTGAAACCCAGTCTCCAATGAGCCATCTGTCAGATGGAAACTGTCCCTGTTACCATCAAGGCCTACATCTCCACTGCCATAGTCCAGAATGCCAACTGGGAGCAGTACTCCACAGTAAGGAAAGGGGATGGGAACGGGAAGAAGAAGAATGGACACAAGTATGTTCCTAACTCCGAGAGATTCGACCCCGATGCCATGGAGGTTGATCAACTTACCAACGCGGACCACTGTGAATATATGAAGAAAGGCCAGTGCTTCCACTGTGCCCAGACGGGACACCGTGCCAACAAGTGCCCAAAGAAGAAGATCCCTGTTAGGAAGCAGGAGATCAAAGAAGAAGGGACAGAAACCGAGGAAGAAGAAGCCAGAAGGCTCGCTGAGGATTTTTGATTTGGGAAGCTGAGTCAACGACAGACTTCCCTATTGTACCCTTATGACTCGTACACAAAGTAGGAGAAAGAAAAGAAATGCGCATTCTGATTACCCTTTTCTCCTGAGTTCATAAGGATCCAGTTGAAACCACAGCAGTTATAGACTCAGGAGCTGCTGGCACATTCATCTCAGACCAATTCGTCAAAGATCACCGTATTCACACCCACCCTCTCAAGAAACCTTTCACCGTAACCACAGCAGACGGCAGCTATTTGAAAGGGGGGTTGATTTCCAGATACTGTATGCTCCATGTCAAGGTTGATGAGCGTGTCATGTTTGGAAAATTTAACGTCATGCGGTTAGGACGGCGCGATCAGATTCTTCTCAGAATCCCTTGGCTTAAAGCCATGAACCCTGCGATCGACTGGGTGGCAGAAACACTATGACTCCCAGCCACCGAATGGTCAGTGGAGGTAGAAAGAAGCATTGACAATACCAGAGAGGGTAATAAACTGAAACCCTTCTTCTGCCCTGATACGACACCCAAATGGGCCCAATCCAGGCTTAGAAAGACCAGCCCAACCGAAGGACCCCCCCTGAAGGGCTTCGAACCACAACCCATGGAGGTGGACGAGACACCGAAGGGAGTACCCTTACCATGACAGGAAGAGGTACTCAGACCTGCATCACCTATACAAGAAGACCCGAGACCAATGTCACCGAAACCAAGGGTGGTGTTACCACCGAGGCCGATATCGCCAATAGCAAGGCCGAAGAAAAGGGTGACAGAGCTAGAAGAATCATTCCGTCTGAAGCCTGCTGTTAAGGAACAGAGGCCTATCGAAGAACAGAAGAAGAATAAGAGGAAGGTGGAGCTAGAAGAATCATTCTGCCCAGCACCCACTGTCAAAGAACAGTGACCAATCGAGGAGCAGAAGAAAGGGAAAAGGAAGGCTGATAGAAGCGTCAGTACCAAATGCAGGAACCCTATGCCACCTCCCTTTTCATTGATCGAAGAGATCCCTGATGAGGAAGCAACACTGACACTGGCTTTATTACCTATGGAGGATGATGATCCACCCCCAAATTTCGATACGAAGGATGAAGTTTGGATGGACGCACTTGAGGAACTGGTCAGAAACATCGCAGATTATCCCTTAGAGGAAGGAGAGTTCCTAGTGGAATATGCACTCAACGGTGAAATGGTCAGGATTATAGAAGACGTCTCTATGGATACCCCCCTTACACGTGACGGCACCTCCTATGCTGAACAACACACAACCCCTCTTAAGTTCAGTAGTAAATCACAGGAGTTTGCCACAGCGGAGAAGGAAGCAAAGAAGAAAAGTTTTGAAGAACTTGTACCCACTTATCTTCATGACTTTGCCGATGTATTTGCCAAAGATGGTCTTAATCATCTACCACCTGAATGACCCGGAACTGACCACCATATTGAAACGAAACCTGGATATGTCCCCAGGGTTTCAAAGATCTACCCACTATCACCAAAGGAACGAGAAGCCGTAAAAGCCTTCATAGATGAGAACCTTGCTAAAGGATTTATCTTGGAATCGAAATCTCCGCAGGTGAGCGGATTCTTCTTTGTTGGAAAAAAGAGCGGAGACCTTAGACCCACGCAAGATTACCAGTATATCAATGAATGGACCATAAAGAATGCATACCCCCTTCCACTACCAACTTCGCTTATCGCACGACTACATAAGGCGAGATATTTCACGAAAATGGATATTCGATCAGGATATAACAATATCTGCATACACCCCGATGATCGATGGAAGGCGGCCTTTACGACTGAATTCGAGCTTTACGAGCCAAATGTCATGTTCTTTGGTCTATGCAATTCACCGGCAACGTTTCAAGTGTACATGAACCGCACCTTCCAACAAGAGTTGAATGAAGGATGGCTTATCGTCTATATGGACGACCTCCTTATTTTCTCAAACGACTTAGAAGAACATTGGAAGAGGATGCATCAAATATTGGAAAAGCTGCGCAAGGAAACCTTGTTTTGTAAGCTGGATAAATGCACCTTCGACGCTGAAGAAGTAGAATACCTCAGCATGGTCATCTGCCCCGGACAGGTCACGTCGGACATCAAAAAGGTAGAAGGGATCCGGAAGTGGGAAATACCAAAGAATGTCTCAGAAGTCCATTCATTTCTGGGATTTTGTAACTTCTATTGATCATTCGTCCCTCACTACTCCGACATCGCATGACCTCTCATGGATCTTATGAAGAAGGATAGCAAATTCACTTGGAATGACAAGGAGCAAAGTGCCTTCGATGCGCTGAAACATGCATTTACGATGAAACTGGTATTACATAACCCAGACCTGACTAAGCAATTTGCTATTGCCACAGACGCATCCTTAGTCACCACCGGAGGAGTACTCCTTCAGACAGATGAAAATGGTGTCTACCACCCATGCACGTACCTTTCACAGTCTCTGAACCCAGCAGAACAAAATTATCAGATCTTCGACAGAGGCTTGCTCACGGTCATTTGAGCACTAGCTGAATGGAGACATTATCTTGAAGGAAATCCTCACCCCATCATCATCTTCATGGATCACAAAAACCTGCTTTATTTCAACACGGCCCAGAAGCTGACCCATTGTCAGGCCCATTGGCAGATGTTCTTATCCGAATATGATTTGGAGTTACACCACATCGCTGGCAGTAAGCTCGCCGCACCAGACGCCCTATCACATAGACCTGACCATGGAACTGGGAAGGATGATAACACAGATCAGGTCCTTCTCCCCGACTCCATGTTTGTACGTCTATTGGACGTAGACCTTGCAGACACCCTTCGCTCCTCCAACCCACTGGATGACCTGGTTTTTAAAGTCACTTCAGACACCCTTCATGGTGTATGCCTTCCCCCAATGAAATCAGCGCTGTCCGATTGGAAGATTGAAAAGGATATTCTGTACTACAAGGATCACGCCTATATCCCTCTGGCGCACCGCCCCGAAATCCTTGCCAGATATCACGATCACCCCACCATGGGACACCCCAGCTATTTTAAGACCAAAGAATTGGTCAAACAGGAAGCTTGGTGGCCCGGTATGGGCTCCTATATTAGGAAATACATAGACAGCTGTGCTTTATGCCAGCAGATGAAGGCAGATACTCACCCAGTCCAACCGCCTCTTACACCAATCCCCTCCTCTGTGATGCACCCCTTCACTCAACTTTCTGTCGATCTTGTCACTGATCTCCCCATGTCTGGAGGTTTCGACAGTATTATGGTTGTGGTAGACCATGGGCTTATGAAGGGGGTAATTATTACTCCATGCAACAAGACAATTATGTCGGAAGGGGTGGCCAAGTTATTCTTGAAACATGTCTACAAAAGATTCAGGCTCCATGATAAAGTTATATCGGATCAAGGCCCGCAATTCCTATCCAGATTCTCAAAGGAGCTAGCAAGGCTCTTAGAATACGAAATCGCACCATCTACCATGTACCACCCCCAGACAGATGGTCAGACCGAACGTCTCAATCAGGAACTAGAGACGTACCTCCAGATATACTGCCAGAATAACCCTGAAGATTGGGTAGAGCATCTACCAATTGCAGAATTTGTGCACAATCATCGAAAACACGATGCACAGAATGCATCGCCATTCTTCCTGATGATGGGATATGAGCCACGTGCTATCCCGCATCTGATTCCCGACTCTACCATACCGACAGCCGAAGAAAGAGTCCACATGTTACAGAAGGTTAGAGAAGAAGCAATTTTGTGCCACAACCTCACCATGCAAAAGATGGCAGAATGATCATACGGGAAGAAGTACACCCCATGGAAGATAGGAGATAAGGTTTGGCTATCGGCGGAGAATTTACGCCTGAAGCTACCATTGAAGAAGC
Organism: Suillus decipiens; assembly: GCA_016695475.1. Classification (NCBI taxonomy): domain Eukaryota; kingdom Fungi; phylum Basidiomycota; class Agaricomycetes; order Boletales; family Suillaceae; genus Suillus; species Suillus decipiens. The sequence continues at coordinate 43,440 of MU172961.1, forward strand.
TCACACCGAAACGATACGGACTGTTCCTGATCACCGCAGTCTTATCACCAATCACTTTCAAATTAGATCTCCCGAAGCAGTGGAAGATCCACGACACGTTCCATGCTTCCCAGCTATTGTCCTATAGTGAAAACAATGTCCATGGTCCGAACTTTCTAGAACCAGCCCCCAACATCATTGAAGAAGAAGAAGAATATGAAGTAGAAGCAATATTGTCCCATAAAGGGAGCAGCAAACACCAAAGATACTTGGTGACGTGGAAGGGATACTCATCAGCTGATAATGAGTGGTTACCGGAAGCTAACCTGGAGAATGCCGAGTGGATCTTGAAAGCATATAAAAAGCGACACAACCTGTGAAGTGGCCCTTCAACCCAAACCACTATCATCTCTCACCTCTAACGCTTTTTCGAAACTAAACCATATGCCTTCCGCTGTTTACATCCCATTGACCCCAGCTTCACCCAATGCCTCCATGACAGAAATCACAGAATCATCCATCTCTCAGTTCACCAACACCACTGATGCCATCGTCACTCCCATCTGCCACCATTCCCCCATCGCTCACGATTACGCTCATCCCATTGCTGTCGTCACAACCCCCGCAGAAGACCACAATTGTGACACCAACACTGAGCACTTCACTCGCTACCTCAACGACCTTGAGGAATACACCTTCATCAAAGCCGTGCTCATGTGTGAGGAGTACGCCATTGAAGTCGATAACATCATTGTCAGAAGGGACGCCTTCGCTGCTTCCCTTGTCATCCATATCATCAGAAATGCCATCCTCATGGAACAGTGGGCGAGATGCATCGCCAAACCAGAAATCCATATTAGCCTTATGCACCTGCAGAAACGCATTAGGACTCATGCTCTACATCTTCTGCCTCGTGGTTTTGAGGAAGATCTTAGAGAGGGTATATGAATTGTTAACGAAAGATCAGCAGGAATTCTTAGACCGCATAGCCCAGACATGGCGGTTGAATCAAGCTGCATTGCTCTTATGGATACCACCTTCCCTGCAAATCCTCGTTCTACTATTAGCAACCTTGTGGGTTTGCTGGCCACTGTCCAGAGCACCACCGAAACTACCTCAGCCATCATCTCTGTTACGACTGGGATGGGCTCATTGAACGACGGTTCAAAAGAGAACAGCGGTCGTTAACGTATCAACGCTTTACGTAGAAAAGACTACTACGTTGTCAGATGACGTAGATGGTTTCGTGCAGAGAGGCAGTACGAAACTGGCTATGTCGAATATAATCATGTTCAGACTAAGACTTAGGAGTGCTAAGACTTAGAAGACGACTTCACAAAGACACTAGAGTTGAGAGGCTCTAGCGAAGGATGTTCCAGGTAAAACCCAGTAAGATTCAAGTGAGGATCTACAAGTACAGGAAGGCCTTTAAATACTAAAGTACGTAGGTAGCTTTAGGGCAGGTCTATGAGTCGCTATGAGTCAACAGAACATAGTAGAATGTAATGGAATGTATGAATCAGAGGACATGTCATAGAATGATGACGTGGCATAGAAGTCCATGGAATGTCGTAGAATATAAGAGAACAGAATAGAACGTACAGTCAAGTGACTGTGGGAGAAAGAGAACGATCAGCTGATCGTGTAAGAATACAACCGCAATGGTATAGGTCATGTGACCATGTAAGCGTACAACCAATAAGGTAATAGTGATATAAGCAAAGAGGGGAAAATGAGTAGGGGCGTACAATGATTGTAACAATCTCCAGTATCCAAGAAACCATCGAAACCTCTTGTGAGGCACGAGACGCTATTAATGATGTAGTAAATGTACTATGGGGACAAGAACTACATACACCACCGCCGTGGATGGTGAACCCCATCGACACTATCATTCATAACCAGACCATGTCCCCCGACCACCATCGCTCAAATGCCCTGTCTCCTGCTGAGGTCATGAAGACCTGGACAGAAGAACACCCTGCAGGGTTATATTCCCCTGCTCCCATATCACCAACTCTCCCACCTGCCCTTTTCGAGCTGTCATCCCACACAATGCACACCCAATTATGAAAACTAAAGCAGCAGGAAAGAGATGCTGCTCACAAAGTCAAGACCCTGCTTACGGTCATGTTGCTGTCGCCCCTCCTCTACGTGCATCCACTTCCAATCCTGACGCGAATCGCACCTGTCGCGTCTGTAAAGGTGTCGGTCATTGACACAAGAACTGCAAGGAATATCACTGTGTGTATTGCCACACGATCACCCCCGGACATCTGTCCATTTATTGTCCCATGTTGAAAGGCAAAGACATTGGGTTCCCTTATAAAGACTTTTGCCACCCCAACTTCTACACCGCTTTAGCAGCCCTTGAGTTAGAAGAAGATGAGAAGTACACGCATGCTTGTCAAGAGCTGGACGAGGCCCGTGCTATCGAAAACGACTTCAACGAGGACAGCCATTTTATCTCCGATGATCCCATCTACTGGGCTAATCAGAGTGAGTGAAGAACGGTGTCTTCACCTTAACAACAGGGGTAATGTTACAATTGCTGTACGCCCCTATTCATTTTCCTTCATGCTTATGTCATTATTACCTTATTGGTTGTACTCTTACACGGTCAGATGACCACAACCCCTTCTCTCACGATCACTTGATCATACATTGGTACTCGGTTCCATCTCGTTCTGTAACATTCTATCGACGTCATCATTCCATGATGTTCTATTGACTCATGCCTTCCATGATGTTCCATCCCCTTCTATTGACTCACGTCGTTGTACACTATATGAGGTTACCTACCAATTACATCTATCTCAGACCTGCCCTAAAGTCCTTACACACTTTAGTATTTAAAGGCCTTCCTGTACTTGTAGATTCCTCACTTGAATCTTACTGGGTTTTACCTGGAACATCCTTCGCTAGAGCCTCTCAACTCTAGTTGTCATTTGTGAAGTTGTCTTTCTAAGTCTTAGCACTCCTAAGTCTTAGCCGAACACAATTATATTCGACTTAGCCAGTTTCGGCTTGCTTCACAGCACGAACCTGTCTCAGTTGTCTGACAATGTAGTACTCTTTTGTACATAAAGCGTTGACTTCGTTACTGATTGCTGTTCTCTTTTGAACCGTCGTTCAACAAGCCCATCCCAGTGGTAACAATTGTAGCTACATTCACGTGATGCCTCTGATGACTTCCAGTGATGCTATAAAGTCCCTTGACTTGGGGAATTTCCATGATGATGCATCTCTTAGGACCTTGCAACAGGATCTTGCACATTCAGCCTTTGAACAGTACTGCAAGGCCAGCAGACATGATACAGTTGGTGGAAATTAGAGTAAAGGCCATCTTAGGTGCGTACAATGTGTTTTTGAGTGTCACACCTGTGTGTTTATCGCACAGAGGTATAGTACAGACCCATTAGCCATATGTACATCCTGGGGGGTGATCTCCGTGAAGTTCGTGAACTCAGTTCAGTCAGGACAAAAATGTGATATCACACTGGAGTCCATGATGGCACCCCTCTTCTCCAGTGGTATGTTCAGTCCATTTGCCACTCCTGCCAAGTCCGAAGTGACAAAGGTGTACTGGTCCTTGGGCTTGGAGACTTCAGTCACTGAATTGGCTGCCTGTTTGGGGCCCTTTTCTCCTCTTTTCCACTGCTGGTTGGGGCCTTGACCCTCCTTTCTGCCACCAGATCTCCAGCAATCAGTCTTATAGTGACCCTTCTTGTCGCAGTTGAAGCAGGTAACATCTGTGTTTGGTTTCATAAAGGATGCAGATGCATGTCTCTTTCTTTTTAACTCTCTCACTGCCAGGGCGCTATTCCCACCTTGTTTAGCAGGCCATCTATCAGTCAACTGCTGATGCTCATATTCCTTGGTAACCATAATGATTAATTCATTTGAGGTAAGTGGGGTCTTCATAATTTTTGCCGTCACGCTAATAGATGATAGTAGGGGCCAGTAGGACTCTGGTAGGGAGCTGAGGATGATAGTGTGAAAATTAGCGTCCTCAATAGTCACACCCATGCCTGCAAGTGACTCTCGCAGCCTTAGAAGCTCTGCAAAGTGAGCTTTTATGTCTCCTCCCTCCTCACACCTGGTCTCATGCATCCGGCATTGCAGATCTATCTGCACCAGCTGGGTCTTGCCTTCATGGATCTGGCAGATCTCTGTCCAGACCTTACCAGCATCGTCCACTGGTTGGACTTGCAGTAACAGCCGATCAGATATTATGCTGAATATCTGCTGTTTTACCAGTGAGTTCTTCTGGTAGGAATCGTCCATTTTCTTATCCAGGTCCTCTATCTCTGTAGCGGTGGGTGCTCTCCCATCAGCTTTGACCAGGGCATTCATTTTTGGGTCCAGCATAAACATCACTGGTTTCATTATCCACCCATCAATATATTGCATCAATCCTCTCGCACCAATTGCCGTTAACATTCTTTGTTTATATGTAATCCAGTTCGACCCATCTTCAGTGAGTTTGGGTACAGTGAACAACAATGACGTAGTGGGGGTGAGCATAGAATCCATGGATGAGTCAGGTCTCATAACCTCTAGGATTATGAGACGAATGGGAGGGAGCGGGAGCACTAGAAAAAAAAAGGTACAATCTCAGTTTCTCTTCAAGAACTCTATTAACAGATGCACTACCTAGAAAACAAAGGTACACTACGGGTTTTGGTCAGCTAGTAAGGAATAAAAAATTTAAACATAACTATATTGACGTATGTCTCAGAATCTCGGCCGACGTTATACGCGCTTCCGATTCCTTTCTTCTGGCTTTGCGCTCAAACCACGTTCATCGGCTTCTCCCCCTCGTGCCTTCCTTCTCGGGTTCTTCGGCTCTTCCCTTCTGCATTGTCTCCGATCCGTCGGATTCCAACACAGAAAACATGGTTAAAACTTAACATAACATTATAGAGTCTGAACGATGGTAGACGCATTGTACTAGTACATGCAATCAAGTACGACCGGCACGACCCGCACCTGCTAAATTTCAAACTCCTCGCTCGTCCTGCCAAATCTCTCCGAGATCGACCAGCCTGGCTTCGCCACTCGACTTGTCCGTGGTATTAATAAGCCAGGCTGGTCAGGAGCCTACTTTCTTCACCGGTTCACTGAATGAGGTTGAATCCCTGCACTCATATTGTGACTCGGATCGGAGCTACCCTATCATTGCTTTTTCGAGGCAGACGTTTCAAATAGTACGTGCCACGGTTACCGCGTTCGCTGGCACATAACTTGAAGTATATAATGAGCTATGAGTATTATATTTCCTCCAATAATCATGTTCCTCACTGTATCCTTCTTGACACTTCTCTTGGCTTTGTCAATGACAGGTTCGCCCATTGAAGTTTGCAATTCCTCCATTATCATCCCCCTTACCAGGAGACTGGACTTTAATGGTACTATTGATCTTGTGCAACATGATAATGCTCGTTTGGCTGCCTTCAGGGACCACAATACGCATGGCCGACGTGCTGACAGCATTCCTGTGTCATTCATCACTTCGCATAGATACAGCATAGCACTTGGCGTTGGCAGCCCCCCCATAACCTGTTAGTTCAGCATTGAGAAAACACGCTGCCCCTGCTAATGTATTATTGAAGACAACTTGGCTGTCGACTCCGGTAGTGCAGTCACATGGATTGGCGCCGGCACTCCATACGACGGAACAGGCGTCAACACCGGACAGCGTGTGGAGGTATCCTACGGTATCGGGATGTATTTTACAATCTGGTTCTCTGGTATGACATAAAATAATATCATAAGTTGAAAATACTTACAATTATCTACAGGAACTTTCTTCATTGATACCGTCACTCTCGGTGGTGGGCTCACCATCCCCAACTACGAACTCGCTGTTGCTTCTACTGTGAGAAACTTCGAAACCTACAGTGTCAACGGTATCCTTGGCATCGGGCCTCGAGATTTGACCGTCAACACCCTGAAAGATAACCCCGATGCCACGTATCCAACTTTTACTGACTGGCTGGTCACCGCACGCGCCATTGGTCAGAACATTGTTGGTATCTTTTTCCGGCCCCTCACTGAGGATGGAGACACCCATGTCGGAGAGCTCTCTTTTGGTGGACCGGACTATACCAAGTGCACTGGTAACATTGTATACACGTAAGCTACGTCAGCTCCTAGATCAATCCAGACTCTTAGTAATTATGCTGCTTCAGTGATATCACCAGCACCCGCCGCTCACAGAAACACTGGGGTATAGATCAGAGAATTACTTACGGTGACACGAGCATCTTGTCGCGCACTGCTGGTGTCATCGATACTGGCTGCGACTTTATTTACATTGCCTCCGGTGTGTATTTAGGGTACAACGAGTAATAATTGTCTAATCAGCGTTCGATAGATGCCTATAACAGGTACCGGGCTGCAACCGGCGCTACTATCGATGAGCCCACTGGTCTTCTCCGTGTTACCCTTGGCCAGTACGATGCCCTACAACAGTTGAAGTTCTATATTGGCAACGTATGTGAATTCTGTCAGCCCTCACACGTCTTGTTCACCGTTTTGCACAGGGAGTCTTCAGTCTCACACGTAACGCCCAAATATGGCCTCGTTCTCTCAACTACATGATTTATGGTGCTGTGAACGATGGCATATATCTCATCATAAAAAGCCTAAGGACGAAAACTGGCGCAGGGCTTGACTTTCTTGCTGGCATCACATTTATGCAGCGCTTCTACACAGTTTTAGATCGCGACAACGGCAAGATCGGTTTTGCCATGACCTCGTTCACTTATGCCACTACCAATTAATATGCAGTTGCCAAAATATACGAGGTATCGTTTTTCCGACGCAAAGCAGCACACGTATTTCTACGGATGATTGACTCGCAGTGTAAGTAAAGTTATCAACGTTATGGCATAGCATTCGCATCTCGAGTTTCAACAATGTCAATTCGTACTATGGCAGACGCGCAATTCACAGCTTTCGTAGATCGTATTGGCGAACATAGAACTTTATTTCAGTTCGGACAGTTTGATTGTGTGTTCACGCTCTTTTATTGATTACTAGGACCAGCTGCACACGGTGGTGGTTATCACCAACTGCAGCTGACCTTGTCAAGCAAACAAAGCTCTTGCCATGCAAGACGTTGCAATGTTGTCAAAGGTAAGTTTCTCTCACCATCAACGGTGGCCGCGCGAATATGGATGGATCGTGCACAAAACGCATGAGTCCAAACGGCTTGTGGATGCGGAGGGTCTGCATGGTCCAATGAGTTTTATGCATAGGAAGATCGACAAATGGACAACAAACTCACAAAACTGTAAAGACACAAAGCCTAGCAACACACACTGGTTACCACGGATTCCAGAAATTAGAGAGAACAACAGGCACACGTTAATCGTATACCGCATATCATGAACAGAAAGCTCACTCATTTTGAACGAGACATTATGCCCAAAATAAATTAACTATTGGTTCTTGAGGGGTAGCGAAGTATGCGAGACGAGACTGGCGTTTTGGATGAGTAGAAGATGATCAGCATATCCTGCTATACCCCCAAACACCATCCTCGTGGGCGTCGTCAGCCATCCATGAACCGTATATTATGATAACGTAATGTCCCGTGGAAACGTGGAATATGACAATTGATCGCTGGTGAGTGAAGTAGGGAAGAGACATACAGCGGGTCGCATAATCATCTACACCAACAAATAACTCGGACATCACACGAATGCGGAATGATACCGTAGCGGAATCCTAAGTGAGGAACTGATGGACGTAAGACTGAAGAGTAGGCTATTAGAAATTGAGTCCGCTAGAATAGTCAAACGACGCATAACAAATTCAACTGCATCTGCAGACGCGGAGCCTCTGAGGGTATATATAAAGCTACAGGTAATGAAGAGCATCAATTGAGCAGTCCATGAAGGTACAGATGATTGAAACTCACAAACAAGGTTGTGGTGCGTGAGTTGAGTGGCTGGAATACAAGTATCTTCCAGCGGGATTGTACCAACGGTCTGTTGGATACGAGGTAATTTGAATGAGGGGGGAAAGGTAAAGGCTAGATACGTCGTCAATCGAGTTGCATGCGGGTTTATAGTGAAGAGCAATCAGCCCACCAAATGCAGACAACTATAAAGGAGGATCAGGAGGTACCCGATCAGCATCGATTCGCATAAACAATATGTTGAGTCGCTTTTGGCCAACCTTTCACCATAGTTGAACCCGAGTGGATATTCGAGCTTAAAGAGATGCTATAACGAGTAACGGAATTAGGGAGATATTGGACTTCAAGCCAATGCCGCTGATTATCGCAGCACTGTATGTTTGATGCCAGCGACTCCCCATCTTGCAACACCAGAACGTCGTGGATGAAAAAAAGGACAAGACTGCGCTAATATTGTATTTCTTGAGTTGCTACTGTAAACACAATACATCATCAAAGAATCAACCGAAGGGGTATCTGTCCTTGTATGCATGAAAGTGCACCATCTAATAGTACTTTCTAACGTCTGATTCGTCAAGCCATCGAAATTGTGACGGCGTTGATCAAATTAGCGGATGACCCAGCGTGGTTGCAAGGTACTTACTTTCACGATGTGACATACGGGAGTATCGGCGTGCAGACAACCAGCAGTGAATTTATTGAGGAGTAGAGTGGTCTCGTCATGTTAGTCTGCATTGAAGAGGGCGAGGACCTCGAGCACAGAATAAAGCAAATAGTATGAGAGGTAGGCGTCCACGAGATTCTGACCAGCAAGTGCATCCCGTAACCGATCTGTCGTGAATTGCCATGCATGCACAATACCAAATAAGATAGAGCTTCATTCGGATGATCCCTAACGCATCGTCAGTTTCAAGTTGGTATAGATCACAAACAAACAAAGGCCACACAACTTGTGATGGTAGCACGGTCCTCATTCATGAAAGAATTCTCGACCTGAAGGTCACCTCGCAGTGTGTACAGACACCAGAGCAATTCCTCGTATGACTCATCTGGGGCTATTGCTTGGTCGAAGAGTTCTTTACGAGCTATGGTGCAATTCTATAAGTGGGTTATGAACGCCAACAGCTCAGAACATGAAGGTAAGGCGTACAAGAAGCAAGGCAGCGTCACAGACCAAATGATCAAGGTATAACCAGGAGCCATGTCTTCGCAAGCGTAGCTCAATCGCTACATTTAATAAAGTGCTCCTTCAACCATCACAGAGCTTCGTTCACTACGTAGGCACTGTCCTGCGTTCTGAGGTAGAGTTAGAACATATCATATCAAACCCTTCACTCACCTCGAATTCACCATCAGGATGGCTCATTCCTAAGTACTCTTGGTCCAACTTGTCAATCCATTTCTGTGAGAAAGACGTGAGAGCATGTATACGTTAACGCACGTAACTGCATTGTATTCCATTTCCCGGTCTGCCTTTTGCCGCAGCTGCGCATGTTTCCTAGGCTCGCCTTCACACAGCAAAAACTTCGCTGGATCCAGTAGTGGCTCTGCAAACGAGTTAGCTTGGCGTATAGGAGGGCAGGGGATACATACTCTGAAGCACAGTCTTGACACACTCATACATCTCATCGATCCAATGCATGAGGAAATCTTTCTTCTGCGCAAGTTCTTCTAGATCTGCAAGAAGCACGTCTTTCATTGGACCTACTTCCATCTCTCTTTCAGAGGGAGTCCAGAGAACGAGGTGTAGACGCAGAGCTGCAGTAGTGGTTGGAGTCGGGAGGAGTAGGTAATATGGGTGTCGATGTGCCAAAGAGCTTGCGGGAGGCGAGAGAGAGGGCGCGACTCAAAGCGTTTGTAGTAGCGTGGGTGAGTGGAGGTGATGAAAATGCTGGTACTGGTGTGGATAACAGAGAGCCTGACAGTAATAATCTGTTGGGTGTATTTTTCTGGCGAGAGATGACCAGGGAGCACGCCGATCCTGCAGCGGTCACCATGCGCTGTTTAATTCTGAGTGGATAGCTCAGCTTACAAAACGATAACAGGGAACATGACTCACCATCAATGGCGTGGAGTAGCCAGATGGTAGCTGCGTAGAATAGAATGCATGTGTATAATTTGATTGGCACTTAAAGCAACATATGCGCAACAATGTACCTTGTGCCGGAGTAGGAGACGGCACTGGAAACTCAACCTGAACGTTACAGTGCTCGCATTGAGTGCGTATGAGGGATATCCTGTCATGATGACTGGACTGTATCTACAGAATTTATTGTCATCGTTCAGAGACCTGCGAAAGAGTCAAGGCAGCTGTGTCCACTGGCTGAAAAAACGAACTTACGAGATAAAGGTAAGTGGACAATGAACATTCAGTCTGCATGTTCCATTGGTGGGTTGCATGTGAATTCTTCGAATGTCTTCGAAATAAAGCTGCTGCTATCATCTCCCATAGATTATTGCCGCACTTTCAGGTTTCTCGGTGTCAAAAACTGTTGAGGATCCTCATGAATGTTGGTAGCCCGCCTCCTCATTATACAGGTCGACCTGGCCGAGGTGCTGGGGTAGTATAATATATCTGCACTGAGGTGTGGCGGATGATAAGACTCGCGGCTGAAGATCATCGTTGTCGTGAGTCGAGTTTGATTGACATAGATATGCCTGCAGTGTATAGAAGGACTCAAATATTGTCATTTTTCATGCAGGTGACCTGGAAATCGAAATTCTTAGTAAAAAATTAGCAAGCTCATATGTTAAGCAGCCCCACCTTTGAGTTTGACAAACCAGCCCTTCAACCGGCGAATAATGAGACGATGGAGCAAATAAGCGACGCAGATCGAGGGTGATGTTGAGTCGCCGACAACGCCGGGCATGCCGTCACCGTGACTCATGGAGTTATTCGGTGTGCAGGCATGGAAGATCGTGCTATTTGTATAATATTAGCGGTATCATCGTCACTGGGTATTCCAAAATACGAGCCTGTACTTCAAGTACTTCCATCATCATCCTCTGCGACCACACTTGCGAGCTCGCTTTCTGCATTAAAAAAATGACTATTCCCCTTGTAATTACTACAGGACAACCTTTTCCTACTACTTGCAAATGAAAACTCGAACATCGATGATGACCTCGATGTGTTGTCCGTCTGAAGATCATTGGTCGAAGCTGGACAGCTTGGAAGATACATTTTCGAAGGAACCAAGTAACATTCGACTCATCACAGGGCACCATAGAGGATCAAGATAAGTACATCATATGATAGAACTTTGCAATTTTCATGTTCCAATGACTCGGATGTACGTGTTGTAATGTGATACATGTGCCTTACAGATGAGAACAGCATACCGGTGTGTCGCGTCAGCTTTATCCATGCCGCACCATGTCAAACATCATTCATTGACGTTGAATTGGTTCAGCATGCCTCAAGCATCTTGGAATTCACACAGACAGGAAGAGCAAGAGGTGTAGTTGGGAATTAATGTAGGCCAGCTGGGTAAGTTGCCAACAGCTTTGACGTGGCTTTTTTACCCTGTCACCCGCGAAATGACCACAAGGGATAGGTTTTGCTTAATTTCTCGTCGTGCAGTATCATTCGCTGGGCATAACTATTCTGCCAAACTGTATAAAAGCAAGTCATCTTCCTATTGTCACCAGTGTTCAACCCACCTCAAAGAAATTATTTGTAGATCATACCACCTCAACCAAACAATGCGTTTCGTTTCTCGTTCCTCACTGCCATCGTTGCATTGACGACATCTATTATGTCTGTTACAGCAGGGGAGCCACATTGTGTCCCAATTGGCAGGGGTTGCTACCAGGACAGTGATTGCTGCGATGACATTGACAATATCTGCCTTCCTCCCCTTGGAGTATCTTTCTTTGGGTCCGGTTTTCATCCGATGCGACTCGCCCCTTGTAGCAGTCTCCGTGGCAGGACAAATATTGCATTGACCCGATCGACCTCATCGAAACCTGAGAATAAACCAATTTGCAGGTAGTGACACACTAGTGAGTGTTTCTGCTCTGGTATCGGTGCTGCAGGCTGTTGATCGAACTGCTGATTCAGAAATAAATAGAGGCGACGAGTTGAAGGAGTACATAGTGTGAGTGAATCGAAGTATTTGCACACTTAATGTGACCTATATATGCGCTCGCTTCGAATCACACCAAAGATGGAAGTTCGAGGTGCATCTTACTACGTGTAAGCATAAGAGTTGTGTCGTTTGAAGTTCGAACTGCAGGTGCTGCCTGCCCAACAGTACTGGGGTAGCATTGCTGGAGGCAACTTCCTTGTGTATAACCCTCTTCTGCCACATACGCGAACAAAGGACACTTACATGCTTTCAAACCAACCGTTCAGATTTACATAAAAGCTAAGAGCTAGTTCAGTAACCCAAGGTAATCCAAGGATGTTATGTAACATCGGCATAGCACTGCGCCCCTATTTGAAGCCCGATGACGGAGCTTGAACCTCCCTTTCACCAGGATGTCTGGCTGTACAATACCTCGATATACGACTAAATAAAAAATTTTAAACATAACCATATTGACATATGTCTCAGAATCTCGGCCAACGTCTTGCGCGGTTCCGATGTGCTTCTTTTGGCCTTGCGCTCGAACCACGTTCATCAGCTTCTCCCCCTCGTGCCTCACTTCTCGGGTTCTTCGGCGCTTCCCTTCTCCCTTGTCTCCAGCTGGTCGGATTCCAACAGCTCACTCTGTATGGCGAGAAGACATGTTGAGAAGAAGGAACTGGGTTTGAAAGTCTGCTTCTGGGCGTCCGTCTTGCATTTGACTTGCCATAGCATCACAAACCGTTCCCATAACTAGAACAATCTCCCCCTATGGCACTAGACTCGTATAGAGGACCCTTTGTTCGTGTCATCTGTGGCGGTTTTTGTATTTGCACTATCAAATGTCACTGTATTCCACTTTTTGACGTCGTCTGCTAAACGATGAGTGCTAGCCTAGCAACTGCAAGCATCACAGGGTGCTCTGTATCCTTTGATCTTGACACAATGATTGCGTCCTGTTGTGGTGTTTGACTGTGCCTTCGCTGCAGTAACATTGATGCATACATGTGTGAGTGCCAACCCTTGAACATGGCTTACCATAGATAAATTGATGACCCAAGTGGAAGTTCAAGCGCCCCATGCCCGTTGTATATTTCAATGGTCAGTGACATGTTCAGACTCTTTGGTTAGGCAGGATTATCATACAACCAACACCTTCATAGGATGTACAATGCCATACCATGTGTGGATGGGTGAATTCATACTCTCAAGCTACGCATTATTCATACTCATGAATTTCGGCGCTTTTTTCGTAATTTATTATATTCATGCTTGTTATGTGAGGCTGAGATAGAAGATCGAAGTAAAGGTGGACTATCAAACAGCATCGCCATGCTTCAGCTTGCGTGGTTCATTGTCCATTATGTTCAACCCTCCGATAACCTTCAAATCGACAGTCCGACTATAGGTACTCTGTCCTGCATTTCATACTAGGGCTAGACTGATGACACTATACAAGCATGTCTCGCGTCTCACAGCCAGACATACTGCATTGAACATGTACCATGACACATATTTAGATTTATGCGCCGTCGGTGATTATGATGGCCTCAAGGCGTACGCCCGTGCATGAGCGCCAATACTTGAACGTGGCTTATCATGCGGGAATTAATACATGTGGTAACCCTTCAAAACACAACAGAACGATCGGCCACCATTTTTCATACCCACACCATCCTTCAGCACTAGAATGGCTATAGTGGCCTTGAGGCATGTGCACGTGTATAAGTGCCAGCGCTGGCACATCATGCATGGATTAATGCGCGTTGCTGCACCTATAAAGAGAGAGCAGGATGAATAGACGATATGCACTCAACTTTTCGATGATCCTCTTACTTTGCACCGTCCTCTTCTGCATTCCGTTTGTTTGCGCATCACTCTCTGGTATCAATGATACCTGCCAGTGTAACTGTACACTCGTTGCCAGCAACTCTCCACCCCACAACACCAGAACCTTGTGGGATATTCTATCAAGCTGTGGCTTAACATTATTTGCGTGCACATGGACTGCCGTCCATCCGGACATTCCGAATATAGACCAGGGGATAATTAACATTACCTTTTGTCGTCTATCCCTCATGGTTATGGTGTTGATCGCCCCTGAATCCATGATCTGCTGGGCCATATTGCAATGTTTCAGTGCTTATGCAGTCAAAAAGGAGTTTAATGCCTTGAGTACTTGCACCCCATGTGAAGCCATGTCGAACGAGTTGGGAGTCATGTTAATTGGTGACATCCCAAATTCCAGCGGACGCTCGAACTCTGGTTAGTCACATACTCGGACTCTTCAACCATGAAGAAATTAACGTGAAATTAATACCTTCACAGAATGGACATGGACACATGGGTTCTTCGCCTGTATGGGAGGATTCGTGCTCTATGTCGACGATCAGCCGTGGGGCACTCTCACACCCAAGGAGCTCCTGCAGTTTATTCGCGACAGATCTGTTGATATGCCTGTGATCACGGAGGCAGATATACAAGACCGAAGCAAGGGCGATGTACTATCAAAATGCGTCGCTATTCTTCAATTAGTCTGGTTTTTGATCCAGATCATCGCCCGTTACGCCCAGAATCTCCCTGTAACACCTCTTGAAATTGACACCCTGAGTGTAGCCGCTCTGGCCTGCATTTCTTATGCCTTGTGGATAAAGAAGCCCAAGGACATAAGACGCCCTTATATCGTTCATTGGAAGTCGGAGGTAGCTGCTCCGCCTCGTGATCGCTTTGTCGACGAGTGAGTTGTCACCATTCATGGCAGGGCTTATTGTGATTTTCCTGCATCCAAGTTCAGGGACACGATCCAGAGCCCATTTCTGGTGGGCCAATGGCTGGATGAGGCTTCTGCTTGAAGAAGACGAAGACCTTGATGATGATGACTGGGCTGGCATCACAGTAAGCTTCAGTATACTTGTCTGTGGAACAGCGTTTGGGGCAATACATTGTCTGGGCTGGAACTTTATGTTTCCGAGGCACATAGAGCAGATATTATGGCGCGTGGCTTCCATTGGGTTGGCATGTCTTATAATGGGGCCCGGCATCCTTTCTCTGATTGGGGTTCCGTTATATCTGTGCTTGAAACGGATATGGGACAAAGTACCAGAGTACCTGAAATGGCCATGGTACAAAGTATCAAAGTACTTGAAGTGGATATGGGACAGAGTATCAAAGTACTTGAAGTGGATATGGGACAGAGTCCTAAAATACATTGTCATGGCTTTCGTAATGGTAATAGGTTTTGGCGCCAGCTCCTTTTTCTATTTTGCACGGTTTACAATAATTGTACTTATGTTTCTGAGCTTACGATCACTTCCTCCTGGCGCATACGATACAGTAGTTTGGACCAACTTTATCCCACATTTAAATACGTAGATGCTAGCTTGCCTTACTTAGCGGAATTCATCGATCGCTGTGGGAATTTTGAAATCGGAAGTGCGAACAACTTGATCACCGAGTTCAAATGTGATTGAGAAATTGGTCATCGAAACTGACTGTGGTTGTACTACCGCATGATAGCCCTTCCGGTAAAAATTTCATGAGATACAGCTCACTCAAGTTTGGAATTAATGCCGAGGATTATGCCAGTGCTCAGGCTATGCTTCAAAATAGACCAATTGAGTCGGACTCAAACATCATGCATCAAATGGTACACAAGGAAGGTTTGTTTGTTTCGTGACTCCGTCGTACCACGGCCTTTGCCGCCGTGTGATCCTATCACTAATTAAACTTGAGGTTGACCATACCAGGAACCAAGAGCAAGATGGCTTCTGAATAAGAGAACAATACGGTCATCAGTTCTTGAAGCGGTGACAAACAACGCGAGACGGGTACTCGTTCGCAAAGTTGACGTGACCATCATTTTATTCTAGCGCCATTGTCATTGTCATTCACCCAGTAAGTTTTTATGTCATAGCAGGTCTTTATACTATGCGCTCGGTCGATGAATGCAGGGCACTGAAAACGCTAAACACAAAGAATTATCGCCTGAAAGACAAAAAAGAGGAGAAACATACGTTTTGCTTCAATTATATGTATGCTCCATCCTACGGTGGCCGCGCGAATATGAATAAATCATGTACGACGTATACTATCGTTTGACCCGGAATGCACAATGGACGGGTAATGCACAATGCACTCCAGGGCTCACAACTTTACACATAATTCATTCGGAACAGCTG
>MU172961.1:64017-93638 GCA_016695475.1 Suillus decipiens
CGTGTCAAACATTATTCATTGATGTTGAATTGGTTCAGCTTGCCTCAAGCACCTCGTAGTTCACACAGGCAGGAAGAGCAAGTGGAGTAGTTGGGAATTAATGTAGGCCAGCGGCCAGCTGGGTAAGTTGCCAACAGATTTGACGTGGCTTTTTTACCCTGTCACCCACGAAATGACCGGAAGGGATAGGTTTTGCGTAATTTCTCGTTGTGCGGTTTCATTCGCTGGGCATAACTATTCTGCCAAACCATATAAAAGCAAGTCATCTTCCTTTTGTCACCAGCGTTCGATCCGCCTCAAAGAAATTATTTGAACACCTCAATAGATCATACCACCTCAACCAAACAATGCATTTCTCGTTCCTCGCCGCCATCGTTGCGTTGACGACATCTATCATGTCTGTTACAGCAGGACAGCCAGATTGCAGCCCAGTGGGCGGGATTTGCAAGCAAGACAGTGATTGCTGCCAAGAATTGGAACCAGTCATTTCCTGTACCAGTGGCCTTGTGAGTATCTTGCTTCGCGTCTGGTTTTCATCTGATACCACTCGCCCCGCCCTTTGTCGCAGCCTCGGTTCCAGGGCAAATTTTGCGCTTACAACGGCCTCATCGAACCCTGAAAATAAAGTAATTTGCAAGTAGCGACACACTAGTGAGTGTTTCTGCTTTGGCATCGGTGCTGCAAGCTGTTGATTGAACTACTGATTCAGAAATGAATAGAGGCGACGAGTTGAAGGAGTACATAGTATGAGTGAATTGAAGTATTTGGGTACTTGATGTGACCTACATATGTGCAGGCAACGAATCCCTTCCCTTCTTCCCCTCCTTCTAGCACCCAATGTTCACTAATGGCCAACATAACTCTCAGCATCGCCCAAGTGGTGCTGTCGCAGTTCCAGGTGAAAATACTCGAGCTTATGATCAGGATAGTGGTCAACAGCAGAGCACAGAAGCTTACCAGAGACCAGTACCTCGCCTGTTGCTGATATGACCTGGAAACCACCTGCCACTGCAAGTTGATGAGTTTTTTTCAGGCAGTGATTTGGGCCAACAAACACCAGCACCACTAAGAGGCCCTTGACATGAAACACCATACCATGGTCATAACACACTCACCCGATTTTTTTTTTAATCCTCCTTTTTTGTCCATTGGGGTGAAGCCCCATGTTAGACATTATATGTGATATTTACTCTGATTGGTACCTATGTGCGTGTCCGTGGATGCTGAGTCATGTTCAATGGTCCTGGCCAAGGCATGGATGTTAACACCAGCTTAAGGTGAAAGGGGTAGTTGTTACAGGGATTGGAGTGGTCGGCTGGTGTGTCTAGCTGTTTTTGTCATTCTTGTCTTTTGGCGGTGATACATCTCTGAAGACTGGCTCAAATATTTTCGTCTTGGCTATGAATGTGAACAGTGACTTTAGACATTCAGCATCATTGAGAATATGCTTCATGTGGTGTGCTCTCATTTCTAGTTCTTGTCTGAGCATGTTGCATTGTCTGGTGTATGCTGGGAAGGTGAGAAGGAAGTGATGGACTGACTGATTTCCTTCATTGCATTGTTGACATGTTGCTGTTTCTGACTTTGCTATACAGTGTAGGTGTTTGTTGTGAGGGACATGTCTTGTTCTGAGCTGGAAGAGAAGTGAGGTGTGATGATGCAGGAATTGATCAATGAGTTCTGCAAAGTGTTTCGATGGAGTGGTTGGGTCTATGGTCTGTAAGGCAGCAAAACAGGGGGAAAGGTGCATGACTTTTGCTGCTTCTTCCTTGATGTGCTCTTGAAACTGTTGTAGTGTGGATGATTTGCTGATTGGTAGCATGATGGGATTATTTGCTGCCATCCTTAGAGACTTTGGGAGGAGTTTCCCTTCTGAGACATCTCTCCTTGCTGCCCTTTTTGCCATCTCATCTGCCTTCTTGTTCCCTGGTATCCTTACATGGCCTGGCATCCATCTCACCACCAATTTTTTGTTGTTGTTGACTGGGAGGATTTTATGGAGGCTGTCATGAAAGGAGTCCATTAGGTGATGTCTGGGTTGTGAATTGAATGCTTTCATTGTGCAAATTGCTGCCTGGTTGTCCACCCCCAGTGCCATTGATTCTCCCACTCCTGCTCTTCTAATCAACTCCACCGCTAGAATCATCCCCACTAGCTCTCCCTCATATACTGTATGCTTGCTATCTTTCCCCAGATAAAACCTTAGTTCATCTTTCACCTCTCTGTCTTGCATGAGAATGGCCACTGCCCCTACTCCTCCATCTATGGCTGATCTGTCTGAGTATACCTGGATCTCTTCACTCGCCAGCTCATCTTCATTGGCTGCCTCCTCCTTCTTCCTTGCTATCTGCAATTTGACATCCAGCTTCCACTTTGGATTGTGGTGGATTGGATGGATCTTCTCCATTTGAGCTGGGTTGACCTTGAATTCATACATTAGCTTGTGAAGCAGGGAGGGGTGATGCTTTGGTTTGGCAAAGTTGCATGCATTTCTGTAGTTGTAGGCCATCTTGATGTCTCTTGCTAGTGGGTGGGTATCTGGGAGTGAGGTCATTCTGAGGGTCGACTTGAGGCATATCTTGTGTAGTGCCTGTTGTAAGGGAAGTATATTAGCATGCACATCTAGGATATCTGTAGCAGTGGATCTCATTCCACCTGTTATCATCAGGGTTGCCATTCTTTGCACCCTTGCCATTTGTGATGCAAATCCTTGAGCCCCTCGTCCATTTAACTTCTTTCCTTTGCCCTTTGCTACCAGTCCTGTGCACCAGACATCAGCTGCATATAACATTTTAGGAATAACTACTCCCTTGTATAGTCTCTTCATTAGTCGACTTTTGATGCCCTTTGCAGGTTGGATCATCCTGTTGCAGGCCAGGGTGTACTTTGTGCCTTTTGCCAGGGCATGGACTGCGTGTTCCTTGAAGTTAAGGTTCTTGTCAATTATTACTCCTAGAAATTTGTGTGAGCCTGATGGTTGTATTGTGTGATTTCAGATGATGATTGCTGGTTTTGGCATGGGGATTGTTTTGCATGGGTCCATAATGCTTTGCATGCACTTTCTTGAGAGACATACCAGTACTGTTTTGTCTAGCTCGAATTCCACATGATGCTCCTCACTCTATTGTAGCATGCCTCCTCTCTTCTCCATCATTCTAGTTAGCTTAGTGTTTGCTTCTTTGTACGACTCCCCTTTTGCTATTAAAGCAATGTTATCTATGAACTCTAGGCTGAGTTCTTCCTTGCAGGGTCTTGGGTCTGTGACTCTCAGCAGGTCAGTGTTATAGAAGATGAATGCAAGTGGGGATAAGGGACAGCCTTGATTGATACCACCTTTCACCTGGAATGATTCCAATTGAAAATCATCAAAGATTAGAGACATTGATCTGCTGTCTCATCTTCTCCTGTACCAATTGATGTATTCTTGAGGTTGTGAAGAATTTTGTTGACCACTACACTTGGAAAAGCAGCTTTAAAATCCAGGAACAACATGGAAACAAAATTCTCCCTTGAGGCTCAAGCATCTGTAATGAACTTCATTAGTAAGTGCAGGGAATCTGTGGTTGAATGTCCTGGTCTTCCCCCAAAGTGCGTTGCTGCTAGAGGATTGTGTCTTTTGGCTATATAGGTGAGGTTATCTGCCACACATGAAGATAGTATTTTGGCCATGGTGTCCAGCAGCATTATTGGTCTGTATGCCTTGGGGAGGCTATAGTCTGGCCTGCCTGGTTTGTGCAGTACTATGGTTGATGACTTCTTCCACTGGTTCAGGTATATTTCTAATGTAAAGGTCATGCAAAATATCAGTCCCATAAATGGGACTAGCTGTGCTGCACAATGGGTGAAGATGCAGTTACCTATTCCATTCAGTCCAGGGGCTTTATGCAGGGAGAGCTTTGCTATCACTCTGCCTATCTGTTCATTTGTTATCAGTGTAAACTCACAAATGAGAGGAGGGTAAATATAATTAGGGTCTACATGATCATTGGCCAGGGGGGGGTTGAAAAAGACCTCATATAGGAGCTCGCTTTTCCTGTTGTTGGTTTGGGTCAAGTTTTGTTGATTGTTTTCTGGGTCCTTGAGCATGCCAATTCTTGTGTGTATTTGGTCTTCTGGGTTGCTTGCTGCATAGTGGTGAAAATTCCATACCCCAGCTGGGGTCATTATTTCCAGCCAGGCAGTCCAGTGAGATTCCTTTGCCTTCCTGATGCTTTCTGAGAAGGCATTGCATGCTTTGCAATACTGTTTGTGGATTGGGTCATTTCTGTACACTAGTTTAGCTCTTGATTTGCGGCCTAATTTATGTACTTCCTTTCGTTCTACATCCAGGCTTTTTGACCACCATCATTTTGCATAGGGTGATGGTTTTAACTTCAGCACATTTGCATTTACTACCTTTGCGATAATTGAAGTGAGGTTGTCAAAGGCCTCCTCAAACTGAGCTTTTGTCATGATCTCAGTTGGTGGGGGGATGGTGCTGAGATCCACTGCTAGTGCCTCATTTATTTCATCCCAGTTTGCTTCTCTATAATTGTGGCGCAGTATACAGTTGATGCATTCTGGTTGCAATTCTAGCAAGCTAATAATAGGAAAGTTGTCAGTGATGACTGGTCTTAGGTGGTACTCAATGTTGCATGCCATGAAAGTGTTGTAGCAACCATATTGCCACTAGGCTTGTGTCCTAGCTATTCTACACACATCTCAGATCATAGCCAAGAGAACTGAACATCAAGCGGCACTCATACTGACCATCCAAACTGCGTCATCCAACCATGTCCATCCTATGTCCATCTGGCCCCATTTGGTGCATATTATTTAGTAACTGTCGAAACTGATCCCATGGCAAGTGCTATTACATGTATGCCTTGTGCTGCAGTACCCAGCAGTGTGATTACATCTGGTGCTTGCTAGGTTCTAGACCATTGTGGCCTGACCACAAGATTAACATGGAGTCTGCTAATACTTCAACTAACCAGATGCTAGGAGTAATTGAGAATCTGCCGCTTGATTTTGGCACTGGAGAAATGCTATTCCAAGTACAAGTGGTTGAGAATGCTAACTTTGAACTCTTGCTAGGGAGACCATTCTACATGATGACCACGTGTTATACAGAAGATGTGCCAAGTGGCAAACAAGACCTAATGCTTACCAACCCTAATAACAGCAAATTTATCCATGTACCAATGAAGCTGTGGGTAAAGTGATGCCAAGGATGTCAGAAATGTCTGTTGACACTTGTCAAACAGGATTTTTGAGTATTGATGAGCTGCTGACCCCACAGGAGACTCACAGATTCCTATTTCCCCTATCTCTCCTATGTTACAACTGTTGTACGCCCCTCTATTTCTTTCCTTTATCCTTTCTTTGATTACATCATCATTTCCTTGTATAACACTTTCGCCCACGGTCACTTGACCGTACGTTCATACGTGACTCATTCTGACTCGATCTCCTTTCTTGACGTCATACGTTCAACACGTTGTATTTCACTGCCTTCCCTCTTTGGATACGCAGCCATTACTTATCTCTTGGGCCTCCCCTAAAGTACCTTCGTACTTATGTATATAAACTTGAGTAGATACACTGTACTTCTCTATTCTAATCTTACTGGGTTTTACCTGGATTCTTCCTTCGCTAAGGACCTCCAATCCTTAGTCGTCTAAGATCGTATCTAAGCTTAGCACACCTAAGTCTTAGTCTAAAGCGAGCTTACTTTGCCTCGACTCAGCTAGTTCCATGTACCTCACTCGGACCTACCTTTGTCATTGTAGAACATATTCGACTCAGTCAGTCTAAGTCCTCCCAGACGTCTGACTGTCTTCATCGACTACCTTGAACCCACAACTCTCAATACTGCTTGTGTGCGGCAGTTGTGTTCAGAACTATCCCAGTTCGTAACACCTATTTCTCCTGTTTCAAAAGAATCTCTCCTTAATTCCATATCACATTCTGCTGACTGTACTGAACTGCTAGCCATGCAACCATTGCTCTTAAGGAGTACCATAGCCAATGAGACTTTGTCGCCATTTTCTTGCCCCATTTATCAGCCCATTACCACTACCTAACATTGTTGCATTCAGAGATTAACACAGATTCCACCAAAGCATTCCACAGTGTATATACCTATGATGAAGTGAAGAAGGCCTATGTCTACAAACCTGTAGGCAAAAATGTTAATACCATACCAACCACCATACCACCAGAATACTACATTCAGTGAGAGCTACCACCAGATCCCTTGGCTGGCCTCCCAGAGTTACCGCCACAACCCCCTGACTTTATGCCAGGAAAGTGATACACCCAAGAACAAGCTGATGAACTCAACCTCAACCCAGCAAAGTGGCTTTGGCCAGAAGAACACAAGCTAGTACAATGGCTTGTTTGCAAACACAAGACTGCCTTTGCATGGGATGCGTCAGAATGTGGCTGCCTTGACGAGAAGTATTTTCCACCATACAAGATACTGATGGTACCCCACACTCTGTGGGTGGAATGTAGCATCCCTATTCCACCCACTACATTGGAAAAGTCGTTAGTATTATCAAGGAGAAAATAGTGTCTGGTGTGTATGAGCCGTCTACTGCATCTTACTGGTCTAGATGGTTCTGCATCGTCAAGAAAGATGGTACATCACTGCATATAGTTCATGACCTTCAACCGCTGAACAGGGTAACTATCAAAGACACATCAGTTCCTCCTTTCATCGATCATCTTGCTTAATCCTTTGCCAGCTATGCCATGTATGGTATGATGGACTTGTTTTCATGATATGACCAGTGGTCACTTCACATTGACTTGCATGATATGACCACCTTCGGCACTCCACTAGGACCACATTGGTTAATTATGCTTCCCATGGGGCATGCTAATGGCATGCAACTCTTCCAATGTGACATTTGCTTTGTCCTACAAGATGAGATCCCTATGTATATGTTCCAATTCATTGACAATATCGCCGTCAAATCAGTAAAAACACAGTATCAAAGAGCTGACAGCTCATATGAGACTATTCTGGAAAATGCAGGTGTTTGCCACTTCATCTGGGAACATCTTACTGTGGTTAATCAAGTTTTGCACCACTTGCATACAGTTGGACTAACTGTTAAGACTGTACTCAATAGGTAAGAGATCTGAAGGGTTTTGGCCTCAGTTTGTGCACTGTGCCCCTTTACTGAGTACTACCCTTTATTTTAGAGGAGTAACCTTCATCTGAGGGTCTGGATGTGCTTGCGTAGTGGATCCGAAGGTCCGGAGGTATCGGATATGGCACGTCCGGTGTATATCCAGAATGTATGGGTGGAAGGAGTACATCTGGAGGGTATCTGGAGCATAAGGATGAATTCGAGGTATAGGGCTAGTAGCAGACGAGGTCCATGTTACAATCATGTACGCCCCTCTATTTCTTTCTGTTACTCCATCTATGATTACTTTATATACTACTTTCACCCACGGTCACTTGACTGTACATTCTGACTCATTTCTCACTCCTAACATCATACATTCAACACGTTGTATTTCACTGCCTTCCTTCATTGGATATGCAGTCACTATAAAACCTACGCACCTACCCTAAAGTATGATTATACTTACATATATAAGCTCACATAGCTACACTGTATTCCTTATTCTAATCTTACTGGGTTTTACCTGGATCTTTCCTTTGCTAAGGATCTCCAATCCTTAGTTGTCTAAGATCATATCTAAGCTTAGCACACCTAAGTCTTAGTCTACACCGAGCTTACCTTACCTCAACTCAGCTAGTTCTGTGTACCTCTACTCGGAACTATCTTCATCGTTGTAGAACGTATTCGACTCAGCCAGTCTAGTCCTCTCCAGCACTCAACTGCCTTCGTCGCTTACCTCAGACAGTGCTAGGCCTTCGTCCGGCTAGTACTCGAACCCACAACTCTTGATACTGCTTATTTGTGGCAGTCGTGTTCAGAACTATCCCAGTTCGTAACAGTCTGTACTAGAAACTAACGGATATAGACTACCAGAGGTAGAGTTGGAAACGTAGACTATAGGGATCAATCCTAAGTCTTGGAAGATACTTAGAGTTGGGAACGGATTGGATTCAGATGAATGGAATGAGCAGAATCTAAGATGATATTCGAACTAAGGTTCTCTAGAGTTGTACATGTGGTTTATATACAGTAGGTAGATAGTACGGACAATCAGTGAATCCGGGACCAGAGGGCTATGCACAAAGTATAATGGAAGTCTATTAGTAAATGCGCAGCAGATCAGCAAATGCGAGTCGGATATGAAGCACAGGTAATGGACCAGTAAGCAGAACAGCAATATACACAGCCGGGACACCGGTACAGGTAGATCACCAAAAGGGGATAGAAGCAAGTAAGCAGTGGACTTAGAACACAAGAAGCTGGGGCACATCGGATGAGTGATCCGAATCAGATCTGTGGTCTGGATAGAAGCAGGATCAATCGGATCTGATCGGATCTGATCTGATCTTGGATCGGATGTATGGAATATGACACTAACCATGTCAGCAAAAAAGTTTGTTCTAGCAGTGCCTACCACTAACATCATCGGCCATATGTGTACCTTCGAAGAACACATACCTGAAGAATCAAAGGTGCAAAACATCTGCAATTGGCCTGAGTGTAGCACCATAATGCATGTGCAGAGCTTCCTCAGTACTTGTGGCATCTTGCATATTTTCATCAAGGACTTCACCAAGATAGCACGACCACTAGTGGTGCTAACCTGTAAGAACACCATGTTTGAATGGGGTCATGATCAACAGGTAGCTATGCAAGCACTTAAAGACGCCATCATGCAGTTGCCAGTGTTGAAACCACTAGACTACAAATCTGGATGTGAGGTCTTTCTTGCCATTGACACTTCTTCTATCACTGTAGGTTTTATTCTCTCACAACTCAGTGAGGACAAAAAGCACTATCCTAGCCACTTTGATTCACTCATGCTTACAGAAGTGGAAAGCCAATACTCCCAAGCAAAGCTGGAACTATATGGTTTGTTCCACGTGCTATGAGCCATGCAAGTGTATATTTCTGGCATCACCAACATTATGGTTGAGGTTGATGCCAAGTACATTAAAGGGATGATCAACAACCCTGACTTGCAGCCTAATGCATCTATCAACCAGTGGATTGCAGGTATACTCCTTTTTCAATTCAAGCTTGTGCATGTACCCGCAGATAAGCATACTGGCGCTGACAGACTCTCAAGGAAACCTGCTGCCAAGGAGGATCCTGCTGAGGAAGATGACCACAAAGATTAGTTAGATTTCACATACTCATTCAGTATGGAGATCTTGAATGTGTCATATTCCATACATCCGATCCAAGATCCGATCAGATCCGATCAGATCCGATTGATCCTGCTTCTATCTGGACCACAGATCCGATCCAGATCACTCATCCGATGTGCTACAACTTCTTGTGTTCTAAGTCCACTTCATCCTTGTTCTATCCCCTTTCGGTGATCTACCTGTACCGGTGTTCCAGCTGTGTATATTCCTGTCCTGCTTACTGATCCGTTACCTGTGCTTCATATCCAACTCGCGTTTGCTGATCTGCTGCGCATTTACTAATAGACTTCCATTATACTTTGTGCATAGCCCTCCGGCCCTGGATTCACTGATTGTCTGTACTATCTACCTACAGTATATAAACTACATGTAAAACTCTAGAGAACCTTAGTTCGAATATCATCTTAGATTCTGCTCATTCCGTTCATCCGAACCAATCTGTCCCAACACTAAGTATCTTCCGAGACTTAGGATAGATTCCTATAGTCTACATTTCTGACTCTACCTCCGGTAGTCCATATCCGTTAGTTTCTAGTACGGACCTCATCCGCTACTAGCCTTATACCTCGCATTCATCCTTACGCTCCGGATACTCACCGGACATACTCCTTCCACCCATACATTTTGGATATATACCGGACGTGCCATATCCGATACCTCTGGACCTTCGGATCCGCTATGCAAGGACACCCAGACCTTCGGACAAAGGTTACTCCTCAGAAATAAAGGGCAGTACTCGTGAAAGGGGCACAGTGCACGAACTGAGGCCAAAGCCCTTCGGATCTCTCACATATTGAGTATGATCTTAACAGAATGACTGAACTTGCACTGTCACCAGCCCCTATACTAACCTCATGCATCACCCACACTCATCACCCATACCATGTGCACTAACATGTCCATCCATGCTACTCGTATGTCTAGGAACCACAACCACAATCACTGATGAGCACCAGATCCCTTGCTCCAAGGCAGTGCTAGTGCAAGATAGTCAATTGCTCAAGGCGCAACAATTCCTTACTGACTGCAAAAGACTGGCAGGCCTGACCAATGATGAATTTTCTTCATTTGTCACAATGGTAGCTCATTACTTTGTGATAGGGGAACACTTGTTCCAACAGCAGACACATGGCAAGCATCAACTGGTGGTACTGGTAACAAAACAGCTTCATATCCTGAAGGAAGCTCATGACAACCCCAGACACAAGGGAGTATTTTCAACATGCACTAGACTTCTCTTACATTTTTGGTGGCCCTATATTACTGACAATATCAAATGGTATAACAGGACTTGTCATGAGTGCCAAATCAGGCAGACCTGCTGCTTGCACATCCCACCAACCATACCTATACCAGGCGGTATATTTAGGCATGCGCACATTGATACCATGATGATGGCAAAAGCTGGTGGATTTGACCATATAGTCCAAGCATGCTGTGCTCTGACTGGTTACTCAGAATAGCATATGCTATGGAAGGAGAATACCAAGCTCCTTAGTTCATTTATCTTCAAGGAGTTGTTATGCCAGTGGGGACCTCTCACCAAAATCGTTACTGACAATGGGCCAGCATTTGTTGCCACTGTTAATGATCTAGCAGAATGCTATGGGATTCACCCAATATGCATTTCTCCATACAACTCGCAAGCTAATGGCATTGTTGAGCAATGTCACTACAATGTCTGGGAGGCCATCATGAAAAGTTGCGAGGGGGATGAGTCTCATTGGTACCAAGTAGCACACACCATGTTCTGGGCCGAGTGAGTTACCATCCACCAAGATACTGGACTATCACCTTATTTCATGGTCCATGGCATAGAACTGATCTTCCCATTTGATTTAGCTGAAGGTACCTTCCTTGTAGAACTACCCAGTCAGGACAAGTTCACCACCACTGACCTCATCGCCTATTGTGCATGGCAACTACAGAAACAGCAAGAAGACCTGCAAGACATCAGGGACAAAGTAGTCAAAGCACAATACCAATTGGTACAAAAGTTCGGGGAGCACTACCATGCTTCAATTAAGGATTATGATTTTCAAGCCAGCATGCTAGTCTTAGTTCATAACTCCAAGATCAAGTACGAGCTGAATTGAAAGACAAAGCTGTGGTACCTCGGGCTGATGATAGTACTACAGCATACTAAGGGAAGCACCTACATATTAGCAGAGCTCGACAGCACGATGTCCAAGCTATGCTATGCAGCATTTCGCTTGATCCCCTACCTACCATGCAGTAACTCCAGAGTCTCAGTCACCAGTATCACTGGTATTGCTGAAGAAGCATTGGACGTCTTAGCAGCAGAAGATGATGAAGAGCCAGTAGATGAAGACATCAATTTTGGCATCGACACATAACCACCCACCCCTTTCCCTTACTCTTGCCCCTCCTGTTCATGCAGTCAGAAAAACAAGAAAAATACAAAACAATACTGCTCAGTACAATAGTCTCAGTTTTACCCCATGTTTCAACTGGTGTCTCAGTTTCTCTCTTTTGCTTGTCTCAAAGACTGTCATCTCACTTACCTATGATATGCGCCTAACGGCATACAGACTCTGTAGCAAAACCTAGATCACACCAAATTGACTCTGATACTGTGCACTATTAAGTACTGTACAAATTCTCTTTCTAATGCATAGGCAGCGCACCATGCCCTTTGGATAGGACAAGGGTTATTGCATTGGGAACAACTGACAGCATCACAGAGGAATAGACAACAATAGCACAATAAAGAAGACAAGATGAGCAGCACCTTGCACATTGGCCATATTCCTGATTTTAGTTTTCTTCTTCTCTTCTAAGTGCTCACTGAACTTTACCATACTCAGGCATCAAATGGACTACAATTGGTACTAGGATATGGACATGGGGACACTGCGATGAAATGGACTTACAGATGCCTTTCCCTTCCAGTGCGCTCCAAGCAGCCATGGACGAAACAGATGCTGATCGCTTGCTCATGCATGAGCGCCTTCATCTGCAAAAAGTGAGTCTCTAGATGTTCTAACTCAGCCCACATATGAAGCTGCATGCCTGTACCTCCACCAAGAGCATCCTCCATATATTGCCTAACCTCCTCATCAGCACTCTCCCCATCCTCAGACAACTCAGAATCTTGCTCCACCCTACTCACTACCTTAGCCAAGCAAGGAGGGGAAACCAGCATAGGCTCAGTATTAGTAATGTCAGCTAGTGCATCTAGCATCTTCACCATGCCACTCTTAGAAGTCTTGGTGGTATCGGTAGTTGACGACCATTGCCATGGCAGGCACCTTAGAATGGCAACCTATGAAACAAGGTCAGGGATGCACCATAACAGCAAAAGCAACCAACATACCAGTATTGAGCAAGCATTTCTGCTTAATCTTTTGGCAAGAAACACACACCTTACCAGGCTCTCCAGTGCAAGGCAAACCCTTCTTAGCACAAGTAGCACACTTGACCACATGAAGCAAACCCAGAGGTTGCATTGTCAAAATGACAGCACCCTTTGCACTAATTGAACGACCCCCTCCCTCAATGCCTTCCATTGGCACATCCTTTGCACTTGCCTTACTGCCATCCACTGTCCCAGCCACAGCCGCAGCGCCACCAGTATCACTCTGCTTAGCAAGCATAGCCTGTCAAACTTGTATGGTGAAGTGTGCATATGCCTTCTGCCCAGCAGCACCTGCTGTGACCTGTATTTGTGGTGTCACCAATGATAGCCTATGATTGCAACCCTGCCAGTGACATTTGGCCAACATGGCCTGCAAAAGCATCAGCACCATAAGTGGAAAGAAGAAGGAAGTTTCCTACCATTGCATGAGCCCACTCCTTCATCCATGCCTTCTTATTCTCCAACATGTTAAGACCGTACTCAATAGGTGAATGATTCAAAAGGGCTTTGGCCTCAGTTCATACACTGTGCCCCTTTCTTGAGTATGCCCCTTATTTCAGAGGAGTAATATACATCTGAGGATCTGAAGGTGCTTGTGTGATGGATCTGAAGGTTCGAAGGTATCACATATGGTATGTCCAAAGGGTATCTGGAATGTATGGATAGGAAGAATATGTCCAAATGGTATCCAGAGCATATGGATGGGTTCAAGATATAGGGCTAGT
Organism: Suillus decipiens; assembly: GCA_016695475.1. Classification (NCBI taxonomy): domain Eukaryota; kingdom Fungi; phylum Basidiomycota; class Agaricomycetes; order Boletales; family Suillaceae; genus Suillus; species Suillus decipiens. Next base: position 77,417 of record MU172961.1, read on the forward strand.
ATCAGACAAGGTCCATACTAGAAACTAACAGATATAGACTACCAACAGTAGAGTCAGAAGTGTAGACTGTAGGAATCAATCCTTAGTCTCAGAGGATACTTTGAGCTAGAAGAGGCTCAAGTTTCAGAGGAACAGAATGAGCAGAATCTAAGATGATATTTGAACTAAGGTTCTCTAGAGTTGTACATGCAGTTTATATACTGTAGGTAGGTAGTACAGATAATCAGCGAGTCTGGAACCGGAGGGCTATGCACAAAGTATAAGGGAAGTCTATTAGTAAATGCACAGTGGATCAGCAAACACAAGTCGGATATGAAGCACAGGTAACAGATCAGTAAGCAGGACAGGAATATACACAGCTGGGACACCGGTACAGGTAGATCACCGAAAAGGGATAGAAGCAAGTATGCACAGTGGACTTAGAACATGAGAAGCTAGGGGTTTTGAATGGATGATCCGGATCAGGTCTGTAGTCTGGATAGAAGCAGGATTGATCAGATCAGATCAGATCAGATGTATGGAATATGACACAATGACTCATCACTATCCACCAGTATGTGCCTAGCCAGTGCATCCACAGTCTCACATGCCTTATGAAACTGATCAAACATGCTTATAGCCTTGGCAGAATCCCAACGTTGAAATCAAAGGTTGACATGTCTGGGTAAAGGATAAGGGATAAGGACTTTCTGAGACTGGTGGCCATCTTATAAGTCTTGGTAAATTAATACCTTGCTGCACCACATGTTTTCACTACCCCCACTACCAATGCTTGCTCTCCATAAATGCCACTGTTTGGCACCCATGTCAGCTCTCTCTTTTCACATGGCATTTCTGACTGGGGATGGTCAGCATTAAAAGTACCTGGGGGATGTAGTGACCATATTGCTGCTAGGGTCATGTCCTAGCTATTCTACACACATCTCAGATCATAGCCAAGGGAACCAAATGTCAAGTGGCACTCATACCGACCATCCAAACTGTGTCATCCAACCATGTCCATCCTATGTCCATCTGGCCCCATTTGGTGTATATTATTTAGTAACTGTTGAAACTAATCCCACGGCAAGCACTATTACATGTATGCCTCGTACTGCAGTACCCAGCAGCATGATTACACATTCAGTCTATTTGCCTCGCACGCTCACTACTATACTCACCTATCCATCCTGGTTGCTCATGCACTATGTTAAAAAGCCTCTCAGATATTTTTTGTACTTCACTCCCTCTGTCTGTGGTAGCCATAGAAGTCACTCATAGTATTAATCCTTTGTTTCATGCAATTCTATCTTCATTTTTGCCTTAACTTTCGACCTATCAGTGCTGAGTACCACTATAAGTTGCCGCAGGATACTATGAGCTAAGCTCTTGTTCTTAAGAACTTCAATTTTGTTCACAGAGTTTCAGACTGCTACTGGTGACTCTTACCATTGCTGCTGATTTTGAGTGTTACCGCAGACTTGTGCTTACCTTCAGTAGTTACTGCTATCACTGTTTCAGTATTACTAACAAGCGCCCTTACTGTTGGATTTTCACTTTCGGATTATCTTGTTCTGCTGTAGTACCACTGATGGCAGCAACCTTCAGAGTAGTTGTAGTTTCTTTCCTCTATTATCTAGTCTTACTGTGTTCCCTCACTAACTAACTAAAGGAAATTGCTTCTATTGCAGTCCTCTTGGGTCAAACTACATACTCGCACCTTCAGTAGGATAAATAGTTGTGTCTATCTATAGGCCAGCTGTTGTTTCCTTGTTTCAGCATGTTGGGGTTGGGCTGAGCAGAAGACATTGTTGGGTCTTGTGAGGTTCTTCATGAATGATGCTTCCAGTGTGGTGATTCCCAGGGGTAGTACTTGGACTAAATTGTACAGTGCTAGAAGGTTTATTAGTACACCTGCAGCATTGAGATTTGCAGCATTGAGATTTGCTGCAGTGAATAGGTGACTGTTTGAAGTTAGCTCCCACATTGGGTGGTGCTGGTTGAAATTGCCTAGCCAAATTATATGTTCAGTATTTACTTCCTCCTCACCTTGAGCAAGTTGTTGAGGGTTTGCTCAATGTGCATTATGTTCCGTTTGCATATGTCTTTCGAGGAAATGCAGGGTGCTGTTGTGGTTGCAGGGGTTATATAATGCACCTTTCCAAAGTCTCCTAATAATTCTATGGCCATGATGTTAATCAATTGGATTGGGATAGCATGCCACCTGTTCTTGGAGATCTTCTTGTTAATCAGCATTATTACTTGCATTTGGTTTTCCAATAGTGTCGGAGACTGGAGGTGTTAGCAAGATTTACAGGATTGAGAAAAGATTCTTGTATACATGCCATGTCAAATTTGTTGGGATTGAGGTCCTTCAGGAGGTGTTCCCATGCATTGGAGGATTTGCAGAGGTTCTGCTGCCATATCTTGAGGTCTGTTCTCTGTTGACATTGTGCTGTTGGTTCTTGCTGCATTAGTCCCAGCCACTGGCTGCATTGCAATCTTATGTGTAGTTGAGTGTTGAGAAGAAGGAGTCTCTTGAGGCAGCAGATTGAGAGTGTTGAGTTTGAGTGTCCAGTGCATTTTCTTGCTGTGTCCACATATCTGTGAGATGCGATTGGCTTCCTAATGGGATGTTGTTGGGGAATCTTGGGCATTGCAGTTGATTAGGTCTTGCTTTCATTGGTCTTGCTTCTCTCATCCTGTTTTGCTGAGGTGGGGGGGGGTTCTGGTTAGTTGGGACTGTGTGGTCAATGTTACCTTCTTGCTGATATTTGTCCCACTTGTTGGGCTGTTTGTCTATCTTTTCCCAGGTGAGTGGGTCCTCCATTGGGTAGAATCAGTATCTTGCTTCATCATTGCGTCTCTTGTATGCTTCCCACTTGCTTAGGAATGTTGGGCACACTCAGCTCTATGCTGCATGTCCCTTGATTTTGCAGTTAGTGCAGTGATAGTTGTTGGGGTCATCTACCTTGCACATTGCTGTGCAGTGTTGTTCTCCACACATTCCGCATATGTCAGTGTCCTTGGGGCAGTCTGTTGCCATGTGGTTGCCATTGAAGGAGTGGCACTTGAGACATCTTGATGGTTCTGGTAAAAGTTTGCATCCATATACTCTTTTGCTGGCTACCAATAACCTGAATTTGATGGCATGGTTCATGCTCTCCCTAGAATTGAAGGTTAGTATGATGTGAGCTGTTCTCTGGTTTGGGTTGCATCTCGCTATTGGTTTGATGTACTTAGCCTTCAGGATGGTTTTTGGGGTGAAAGCAGCCTTCTTCTCAATGTTGTCTATGGCTGCAGTAGATTCTGGAATGAATGAGATTGGGACATTTTCCATCAGGATGTGGAATGTGCGGTCTTTGATGGTGACATTGCAGCCAAATTTTTCCAAGAAGTTGCTGCAGTTTGTTGGGATGTTGAACCATTCCATAGACTCCTTGGAGTTTAGTTTGTATATGATGTCCCTGTGAGGGAGTTTGCATGCTGATATAAAAGTGAGATTGTCTGGAGTTGGGATGTTGTCCTTGTTCATCATCTTGATGGCTAGTTTTGCCTTGGTGACCAGCTGCACCTTTGTGAGCTGTGTGGTAGCATCCTTGGGCATGAAGAGTGATCTTCTGTCTATCAGAATCTGTCTTGATTGACCTTCATTGCATGAAAGGAGTTTCATTAGTGGTCCAGGGATTGATGCTTTCACTGCTGCTGCATAGGATCTAGGTCCTTCAGACCTGTTGTGTGCTGACTCTGCATTGGTGTGGTTCTGGAATGCTTGTGTTGTGCTCCTTGTGGCCTTATCTATTCCTTCAAGTGATTCACTTAGATTGGTGCACACCTCTTTTACTGCTTCCTCTCATGCCTCTTTATGCTTGTCTGTTGATTGCACTAGTTCCTCTGCCTTCTCTACCATGATTGTCAGGGGGCTGTCAATGAGTGTGTTGATTTTGTTGATGATGTTGGTCATGTCCATTGTGCATTCTGCATGATACAAAACCATGGCAATAGCCCTGAGTATCTTGGTGTGGGTAGAACCTAGACATGCTGAGGTGCTGAATTCAAAGATCACTGTTACTAATTGTGTGAGCATTGTTCCTGCCATTGGGAGGACTAGGCCATGCATGTTTAGGAGCTTCTTTGCTGTGATTATGTTAGTGTTATCAGTTCTTATACTTGTACCTTCTATGTGTTCTTTGATTGACTTGCTGGTGTTACAATTGTGCACACCCCCTATTCATTTTTTCTCTCTTGCCTTTGTTATATGTCTTGTCATGCTTATGTCATCCTTTCCTCTTTATGCTTCAACATGTCTGTAAAATGGTTGCCTTCCCTCTTTGGATATGCACTTGTTTTCTTGTGTCTTCATTCACATGCCTGCCCTAAATACCTGTAGTCTACATTAGGACATTGTCCTCCATTTGTACTCCTTACTTTAATCTTACTGGGTTTTACCTAGAATCCCCTTTGCTAGAGCCTTGCAACTTAGTTGTCTGAATCAGTTTTCTAAGTCTTAGCACACCTAAGTCTTAGTCATAGAAACGATCTTTATATTTGACTCAGCCAGTCTAGTCCTCTCTATAAGACTTGCCTGTCTTAGTTGCCTACCCAATCTATATTAGACCTATGTCAGGCTAGTATAGTGAATCATTTCTCTTTTGCTTTGGTATACAAATCCACATTCAAGAAGCCTCTTGTGTGTGGCCTTTGTGTTAAGAACTATCCCAGTTTGTAACAGCTGAAGGCAATCCAATGTAGAACCCTGGCTCTGGATATGCAAAAAGGCTGTAGAATCCATGCCAGCCAGTCACCAGCCAGTAGATATAGGATCAGTGCTGGCTGGTCTGTATAGGAATTCTAGTAATAGCATTGACAAGCATATTGCAATCACTGTATGATATGCAGAACCTGTGCTGACCAGATTGTATAGTATATTAGTACAGAATGAGCTTATTATGTAATATTAGATGATGTTCCAGCCAGCCTAACATTTACAGAGGGTAATATTAGGATAGCCATTCAGTCAATATCCTACTTACATATGTAATATGTCCATTTGCTAATCTACATATCTACCTATGACCATAGATAATGCTTGGCCTATATGTCCTGAAGTGACATAGAAGGGTAATGGCCAGGACTTACTAAGAACTAGTCATATATGTAGACTACCAATATATAACTTAGGGTATCTACATAGCCTACCAATCAGACTGGCCATTCTTTGTACTATGAATTAACTGATTTGGCCAGCTTGTCTGTGGGCCATGTGGAGCTGATGACAGCCAGTGTGTAGTATATCAAAAAAAATTTGGGCCTGTTTCCCACATAGAGGGATGGTGGCCAGGATGTTATAAGCTGACCTGGCCAGGATGTTGGCTATGTGGCCTAAGAATATGGCTGGCCATTTAGTGTAGAAAATTATTGGACCTGGCTGACATGTCTATAACCCATGTAGAGGGATGTTGGCCAGGATATTCTAAATCTAAAGGTGACATGGCCAGCATGGGTTTTACATAGGCTACAGACCAGACAGGCCATTCAGTGTACTATAGAATGGACTGACCTGGCCAGTTTGCCCATACCACTTTTAGATTGATAACCTCCTGGCCACCATCCCTCTATGTCAGCCATAGACACATTGGTCAGGTCTAATAGTTTTCTATACTAAATAAGGTAGTCTATTCTATGGTACATTGTATGGCTAGTCTTGTCTGTAGGCTATGTAAAAACCATGCTGGCCATAACTGCTTGAGAAGATATCACACCTTGGCTGCCAACCTTCTATGTAGTGCAAAGGCATGTTGGCCATCCCTATTGATTTTCTTGTAAGCTCAAGTATTATAAATGATGGATGACACTATACAACACATACTGGAGGCTAGGGTAGTTTATTCTAAAGTACACTGAATGGCCAGTTTGGCTTGTAGCCCATGTAGAAACCATGCTGGCCATGCCACCTGTATATTTATAACATCCTGGCCACCATCCCTCTACATGGGCCATAGACATGTCAGCCAGGTCCAATAATTTTCTACATTAAATGGCCAGCCATGTTCTTAGGCCACATAGTCAACATGCTGGCTAGGTCAGCTTCAGATATATCTATATCATGTCACCATTCCTATCTTAAGACAAAGTATGATACCTAAGAGGATAATGACCAGTGTATTATGTATTTAACAGCTCTGAAGACAATACACAAATATTTGACTAAAGAATATTCTTTCTAGAGGGTTGCCTAGATGTGGTAGACCAATGAATTGGTTCATCTTCAATCCTGGCCTGCTTAGTCTTGACTGAGGAAGTCTGTTTTCTCACCCTTTTCTTCCCTTTGGATTTGCCTGCCTCATGTTCCTGCTAATCATCCTTCTCCACCTCTTGCATCTGCACATTCAAATCTCCTGTCATCTCCTCCTGCTCATCTTCCTGGTTCTGGTCCTTCTCCTTCTCATCCTTGTTCTCTTCCTCTTCCTTCTCCTTCTTGTCCTTGTCCTTGTCCTTTTCCTCTTCCTCTTCCTTGTCCTTGTCCTCTTCCTTGTCCTTGTCCTTGTCCTTGTCCTTGTCCTTGTCCTTGTCCTTGTCCTTGTCCTTGTCCTTGTCCTTGTCCTTGTCCTCACCATCAACTCTCCCCATCTCTCCCTGATAACTGTCATAAAAGTGACCTAATGTAGCCTTCATCGCCAATTCAATGAGGCCTACAACAGAGCTTGCAGTGTGGCTGATTGCACTGTCCACCTTAATCATACATTGGAGATCAATGATTGAACCAGCCAAGTAGAAGGGGGTATCAGGTAGGGCCTCATCTTCTTTATACTCTATGACTCATTTGCAGTCTCTTAAAATTAAATCCAGGCCCAAGACTGCTAGGGCAGCTGAGTGCAAAGACCTGATTGAGGCCTTTGTCAATAGCTCCAAGCTGGCCATTACCATGTCCTGTAACCCATGCAGATACTCAGAAAGGTAAGACTCTCCACAATACCAATCAACCCATGGAGGTAACTCAAGCTCCTCATGTGGTGTCAGCTAGTGAATGAGTTATGATCAATACATTCCCAAGATTAACAATGTAAGTGTATTGTTAATCTTGGGAATGTATTGATCATAACTCATTCACTAGCTGACACCACATGAGGAGCTTAAGTTTAGTAACCATACAAGATTCACCCTTTGCCCACTCTGCAAAGAACTTGAATCCAGTTGAAGTCCACTTTTCTCACCTGCTCTGCCTTGTCAAATTCATCCATTTCTTGTTTAAACAATCTCTGAGCCACATCCCAGTTGGTCAGCTTTTTCTTATAGAAAGCAGCTTCCTTTGGACAGGCACTAATCTTCCTTGCCTTTGCAGCTCCTTCCTCATCAGATTCTTCTTTGTTAATTTGTCATCCATAGTATTTTTTGATTGCCTGCAAGTAGTGTATTAATAGATCTGTCAAATATCCTAACATCAGTAAAAATAATACCTTCTTCAAAGAACTTGGCAAAGGCACTTGTTTGCCTTGTTCCTTGTGAGCTGCAACTATGGCCTTTTGGATTTTCTTGATCACATGAGACTGCTCTGACTTTGAATCTTTGGCAGTCAAGAATTTGGATTTATAACTGACAAGGATAGCTCTGAAGCTACTGGTCCAGTCTGAAGACATAGATATATGACTGGAAGGTATTGTATAAAAAAAGTAATGCTGTGGATTAACAGTACTAGGATGTATGAGAGTGCAGCTGGCCAGTGATCTTAGTCAAATAATCAACATATTGCATGGATCATGTGATCATGTTTACAGTGGTTTTCATAATTATGTGGAGTCCAACTTTTTTTTTTGGGTTGGTTGAAATATCCAGGCAGGACCCTGAGAGATTATGAGTGAGACACAGTACTAGCTGCCTCAATATACTATGTCTACAACAGAGACTGAGAATACACGTTAAAAACTGTTTTCTTGATAAATCCCGCAGTGTACAACCCTATTAAACCAATTGGGAAGAAGAAGAAAACTGGAGAAAAGGTAAACAAAATCAAGGAGGCAAATCTTACCATAGCTCTGAGTGCTGAAGACTATGTAGTAACACTGGCATAATCCTAATGGCAATGGATTTACATATCAGTTTCAGGATAGAACCATTCTCCCTCTCAACATCTATATGATCAAAGACTGGGCTCATGGGTACTAATGTATTTTGGCTCAGAGAAGTGATATATATGATGAAAAGATGACTGGTGTCTCAGATGAAATTCCACTAAACAGAGCAACTTTTTGATGCTTCAAAATTACAGCCTCTACATCTGAGCTACTGTGCACCTGTCATTAAGACACCTACTCCAGTACCAGCTACTTCTGCTATGGGTAGTGAGATATGTGACCTTGCCTCACTACTTTTGGTGCAAGCTGTAATTCCATCAAGAGTGAGGATAGGAAGAATTGACCATTGCATTCCTTGGACAAAGGGTCTAGATTGAACATGAGTTCCATGTGCTGATTATCCCATCTGTTGATCTAGTGTGTCCTTGTTCTTTGCAGCCTCATCTCCAAACATTAACACCTCTGGATCAGGGACAATCTCAGCAACCCTATTCATGAATGCAGCACATTTTGCTCTAGGACATGCTGAGATACATTTTTATGTGTCGTGCTGAGATGTCATAGAGTTCAAAAGTGGGTAGATAATAAAATCTTCACATGTCTGCGTAAAAGCAGCTGACTCTAAAATTCATCTAAGAAGACTGAACTGTGTAAATAGCAGTGGGACTTGATGTAATTGATGTCCTCATAATTGAGACTGCACGCATAAATTTGAGTTGGTAACATCAGCAAGTTTGTCATAGAGCTGTAGAGTTTGGTATACAAGGGATTTTCAGATGCCGAGAACCTCACAGATTTGTTTGATAGAATGTGCTTGTACATGACCAAGAACAGGAATGCATTTAGATCAGACAAAATAGCTCAGGGAGGCATATCATGTTGTGTGAATGTATAGTATTCTTGCATTCAGTGGCTCACATGGTGGTTTCATGGTTCTGAGGTCCTAGCCCAGAAAAAAGTTGGATTCCACATAATTATGAAAACTGCTGTAAGTCATGTGATTGTGATTGATTCATGTTTCAAACTTCATGATTTGAGAGCACATCAAAATAGATTCAGTACTGTAGATATAAGACATGAAGGGCAAGCAAAATATAGGCCTACAGGGCAAGTTGAATCTAAGATGACTGAGGTGATTTACCATGTGTAAAAACTCTTGTCAAATTCTCTGGTTGACAAAACTCAAAGGATTGGTTGCAAGTCTGATTCTTACATTCAAAAGAATAAGCCTTGTGATGGTTTACCAAAATCCATGAGTCAACCCACCCACACTTGAGGCATTGAGCAGGAAGGTACTGCCCCCAAGGGCAAAACACAACATGGGTCCATGCAAACTTGGTGATGTTCAATGAGTTGGCATTTTTCACCAACAATAAAATGTCAGAGTGCCAATCCAAGTTGAGAGCATGACTCAGCATAAGAGGGAATGCAAGGCTGATAGAGAATCACTTGATGATGACATGCTCGATGAATGCAAAAAGAAGATGCATGGTGAAGCTTGGCTGGAAACATACTGCATTGAAGGCTACAGTAGTGGAAAGTTGATGTCTAGTATAACCACATTAAGTCAGATGCAAGACAGATCAAGAATAGCTTACTCAAGTACTGAAGTCTTCAAGTTTGCAAAGCTCTCAGAGTTGTTGACAATAGTGCCACAACAGAACAGCCATAGGTACTATTCGACAGCAAGGTTGATGAGATCCTTGAAAGGACCAAGCATGATGTCCAGAAACTTTGTTTTGGACTGTCAGTATATGTGTGAAAATAAAAGAATGAACTTATGGTATTGACTGGAGTAGCAATATAAATTTTCTTTTTGCCCTTGTAGCCTATAAAGGGGTCGCTGAAGGTATTATCAGTATGGTCAGAGATCCCAAAGATAATGCATTTCCAACTGCCATCATAAGCCAACAGGTCAGACACAAGCTTGGTTACCACAGTATGAAACTTGTTGATCTTCGACTCTGAACCAACATCAAACACAACCTCACAAAAAAGGAGTCCACCATTGGGAAAGTATGGCATGAGAAAATTGTGTGTGAGTTTAAATGGGCTGCCCATCATGTCATTGTCAATGAGATTAAGGTGGACAAAGATCACAGTTTTGGCCAAAACCTGTGCTTGGTGAGAACATTTGAGTGTCCTACAGATCTGGAGGAAAGTATCGAAAATGGGCTTCCCATCACAGTAAAATCCCTGTAGTGATAATATATATATGATCAAATCAATATACAACAAAAAACAATAACAAAAGTTAGGAACTCATGAAGTAAGACTTTTGGGGGCAGTGGCCATGGTCTTCAGTTCCAATATGGCAGGATATGCAAACAAATTTCATGCCATCTCCAGAGATAGTGTCTTTGTGACTTGGTGGGATCTGCAAGCAATGGGAGCACATGGTGCATGGACATGAGTCACACATGAACAAGCACTCATTGTTGGTGGATCCATCATGACAAACAAGACAGAACAGTAGGTAGATATAGATAGCAGTAGTTAGTTGAAATGGTAAAGAACAATAATGTTAATTATGCACATTATTATGATCTGTTCTCTCCTCCTCCTAAGTCCTCACAGTCCCCACTTCTACCCTTGAAATAGTTGAAAGAGCACCAGGTATGTTGAGGGTGACACAAGGCACCACACCACCAGTTGAATTCTTGCAGGTTTGTTTGGTCTGAGGGGGCATGGCACAGTCGTGGATGCTGGGATCAATATGACAGCTACTGCTGGGTAAATGTGAAAGGAGAGAATTGCAGAAACAACGGTAACATGCTGAGAACAATAGTATAATATTGAGACTACAAACTGTAGACATGCTGGACTTGCAAGCTCACAAAGTTGCAATACAAACACATCCAAAAAACAAACAACACCAAATAGACACATTGGTTCAAACTTCAAACACACTGTTGACTTTGCTCTTTCCACACATCTTCACAATACACATATTTTCTTTTCTCATTAATCTATGATACATGCTAATTCTATGGTACCCTTTGGGTCCTTGCAGGGCTGCAGCCTGCAAGGATCCAAAGGATCTACCATAATGTCAACTTTCATGTGCAGAAAGTTTTGTCTTCATTGTGTACTATTTGCTAATGTTTATCTCTACAGCCACTTAGCATCTCCCACTCAATGGTAAGTCTTTTGCTTAGTTTACCATGCACTAATTTTACTCTTTAGTTCTAGTGTTTTCTATAGTGCATCTTTCACTCAGTTCACTGTGCACTGCTCAATGGTAAGTCTTTCATTGCATTCACTACACACTAATTTCTCTCTTTAGTTCTAGTGTTTTCTCTGGTGCATCCTTCACTCAGTTCACTGTGTGCTAACGTTTCTCTCTCTCCAGTGTCTTGTTTCATGTCTCTCCCACAGTTAGATTCAGTGTCAGGATATTTTTCTAAGTCCATGTTTCTTTCCATTCACTGCCTGCTAATCTCTCATTCTCTCTAGTATTTTTTGATGTCTCTCTGGTAAGTCTTTCATTCATTTTACTGCACACTGATGTTATCTCCCTCTAGTGTATGTTCTCCTCCTAGCATCTCTCTTGTTGGTAGTGGGTGATCTGTGGGCTTACATGCAGTGCATGCCACTTGTGAGTGGCTCCTGCTCTTGATTCTGGAGACTTGTGTATGGTGCATGCCATTTGTGTTCACATGGAGTGGTGATTTTTCCTTATTCACACCTAAGTCACATCTGACTTGGAAATATTTCTAGTCTCACAAGACTTTGACACAATATAATTTTCAGGAGCTAAGTGCTGTATTTGATATTGGGTGACATTTTTATGATCTGTAAGTCTGCATACTACTCAAAAACATTTCTTGCTGATAAATCTTACAGGACTTTGTCACAATATGACTTTTAAAGCTAAGTGCCTTGCTTTGATTATAACTATATCTAATTGTTCAGCAGGGTCATAAATTTACTTTGTACACTTTCTTTGGAGTGTACAGCTTTGGTGAGGAGGGCTCCCTCATCGAAGTTGTGCACTTCCCTAACTTTTTCTTTGTGTGGTTTGCATTATAAAAGTATTAGTAATTGTTTGTTTGTGTACTACTACTTTGTCCTGCTATACATGTCTCCAAGAAGCTCATTTTTGCTGCTGTGAAACGTCACATGACCCATGGAAATATTCCTTTAAAGGAATGACAGAAGCACCACTTTTCTGTAACTTAGACACACCTGCTTTGAATGTTGCTCTAATTGATCAATCTAACATTGGAATGAGTGGTTTGCAGGTTGTAACAACTATTCCTATCATGTCCACCAGTGTGCATTTGCTGCTGGCCAACTAGTCTGTCAAAAACATGCACATATGTACACTCAGAACAATGGTGGCATTGATACAGACCTGGCAATGTATCTTGACACAAATTTCACATGGACACCTCCTTTGGTAAGGCTGATGACGAGATCTTGGTGGGAAAGGTGAATGACCTTGCAGAGCTGGAACCAGTTGACAAAGAAATTATGCCTGCAGTTTTCGAAGACAATGTTCAGCAGGTGGGATTTGACTTAGAGGATCATATATCTTGGGATGTGCAGTCTCTGTTAACTATGAAAGGTGTCTCATCAATGTAATAATTGGTAGTTCATTATGAATTGTTGTCACATTGGGACACTCAACATGATCACTCTACATCTGCAAAACCACTGAAATGAAAGCACATATTGTAAGCCTCTCTATACTACTATCAGTTTTGTTAGTTATTTTTTCTCTATTATTTTGCTTGTCACTCATCCAAATTATAGTGAAAGTGTCCTGACCCTCTCAAGATGTATGATGGTATATGTTATCAAGATGTCAAGCCAACACCACTGCAGAAGTTCATTCAGCAAATTTTTTCGATCTGTGCAAACTCAGCCTCTTGTGTAGGAAGCACTAAGGCTCTGGCTGCAAGTTTCTTAGGGTGTAAGACCTGTTTAAAATAAGGGTACACTGAATAGTTAGACGAGACATTAGTGATAGTTATGCAATAAGGAGAGTGATAATTCTGTGATGATAAATGATAGATTTTGATGATACAGATAATAACAAGCATGATACAAGAATGAGGCTAGACTGTCAGACTGATCTGATTGCCTGCCTGTAGAAATGAATGTGCATGAAATATTTTATACTGTGAAATGCTAAGGGTCCTTGGATATGAGAGGTTGCATAATTAGGTGAAATGGAGGCAGAAGGGAGTGGTGTTGGACCTGGCATGAGAAATTGAATGAGTGGTGCAGGTAGGGTATGAATATTAAATTGTGTTTCACAGTGATGACACTGGAGCATTACTTGTAAAACATTATAGATGCTCATGTGAAGAATTAATAGCATTGTATATTATGTTCTGTGCTAGATAGCTTATCGCCAGTCATGGACCACAGTATGTTTGAACATAAACTTTGAAGTCAATTGTTTGCTTCAGTGACTTCGGCAGTCCAAATGGAGTCTCACCAGTCAGTTATGTTGTTTGGCTTAAGGTATAGTGGGACTTGACACACCTTGAACTTGACATCATAAGAATTGAGCACACCTAACATCAGATCTTAATTTGACCATCCAGAGTGGAGTCAGATCAAATTTATCAAACCTAATTCAGATCAAATATTATTATAAAATTTTTGAGCCAAGGAAGTTGAACCAATTCACTGTCCACTGTAGTCCAAGTTGCTCCTTTTGCCTTATATCTCTAAAATATATATACCCTTGAAGGCACTCTATCATTGCGGTCTTTCCATATTATTCAGTCTCTCCTTACCTTACTCAAGAAGCTTGGTGATTGAACTTGTGGGTTAATGTCTCATTTGAGTCTAAATGAAATTTGAGTCAACCCCAAGTTATATCAAATTCATCAAACCTAATTCAGATCTGAGGAACCAGGTTGAACCAATTCACCATGTGGTGCACTGTAGTCCAAGTTAATTGTGTCATGGACTCATTAGGGCCTGAGTCAAGAAACCTTCATGCCTTGCTGAGTTTAGAGATCGAGCAAATAATGAAGGAAGCCTCTGCAGTGCCTGTCTTCAAAGGTGGTGTTCTCCAATCTCATCTATTGCAAAATGTGTGGTATGTGTACTTATCAGTCTATTATATTGGCAGTAGCTAATAGACAAAGTATGAGGATTCAGTTGCAACTGAATGCTTGTTTGTCAGCAGAGCCAGCAGGTCATGGTTGTGATATAGTGACAGAATACAAAATATGTTGTGCATCCTTGACTATTGCACATGCAATGACTAATACTTGTAAGCCCTTATTTGTAAAACCCTACTAAATGAAGAAGTTGATATCCATGAGATAGACTATGTCACATGGGATGTTGATCATTACATTTACATAGTGAAATCTTCCCATAGCCAGCAAACTGGCATCCCATCAATGCAGCAGGAAAAACTAAGAAAATATTTTCCAATGACAGTACTAGGGAGAATTTTAGAACCAGCTATGATTGTTGATAATCATGGCAAGATATTGGTTTGGTACCTCCCCAATATTTTATCTGGTAGCTGAGTAATGAGCTTCTGTCATATTCCATACATCCGATCCAAGATCCAATCAGATCCAATCAGATCTGATTGATCCTGCTTCTATCCGGACCACAGATCCGATCTGGATCACTCATCCGATGCGCTACAACTTCTTGTGTTCTAAGTCCACTGCATGCTTGCTTCTATCCCCTTTCGGTGATCTACCTGTACCAGTGTCCCAGCTGTGTATATTCCTGTCCTGCTTACTGATCCGTTACCTGTGCTTCATATCCGACTCACGTTTGCTCATCCGCTGCGCATTTACTAATAGACTTCCATTATACTTTGTGCATAGCCCTCCGGTCCCGGATTCACTGATTGTCCGTACTATCTACCTACAGTATATAAACTACATGTAAAACTCTAGAGAACCTTAGTTCGAATATCATCTTAGATTCTGCTCATTCCGTTCATCCGAACCAATCCATTCCCAAACTCTAAGTATCTTCCAAGGTTTAGGATTGATTCCTATAGTCTACATTTCCGACTCTACCTATGGTAGTCCATATCCGTTAGTTTCTAGTATGGACCTCGTCCGCTATTAGCCTTATACCTCGCATTCGTCCTTACCCTCCAGATACCCTCCAGACATACCCCTTCCACCCATACATTTCGGATATACACCGGACATGCCATATCCGATACCTTCGGACCTTCGGATCCACTATGCAAGCACATCCAAATCCTCAGATGAAGGTTACCCCTCTGAAATAAAGGGCAGTACTCAGGAAAGGGGCACAGTGCACGAACTGAGGCCAAAGCCCTTCGGATCTCTTACATATTGAGTACAGTCTTAACAGCTTCTTAATTTCAAAATTTCCTTGGTGATGTCTAATTAATTGAGGATTTGATGAACACTGCTACCATGGATCTTTGAGGTTATCTACTGAAATCCAAACCAGTTGGTAAATCAGCAACTGACAAGAAATCCTCTTGGCATTCAGAAGGCTTTCATGTGCCAGTGAGAGGGGGGACATTTGGAGCAGGACAGCTCACTGTCTCACCTGCTTATTTCATGCAAAGACATGAGAAAATGAGATTGAGCCTAAACATTGCTTCTCAATTGGTATGTTTTACTTTATTGTATGTATATGATGGATTGATACTTTTACAGAATGATGCCATTTGTTCTTACTGCACTGTGGCCACCTACATCCCTCTTCACCTGCTGTCAATCACAGCTGAGAGCCACTAGGCTTAGAGAGCCACTGTGCACTTAGTGCAAGTCCTGGATTGGAACTATGTTGGGCACAATGATGACTTGCCAGGGTCATCCATTATACCCCAAAACATTGGCTTCTACACCTGTTGCAATCCCAGCTGCTGTTCTATTTCTACTGGTGTCAGCACTAGCACCTATTCCTAAACCTGCACCAGCACCCATTCCTGCACCAGCACCAGCTCCAGCTCACAGTGTCATGATCAAAATTCCTTGAGGTGAGACAACTAGCACCATTGCAGGCCCTTCAAAGTCCCACAAATGCCAATTTAGTGCTAGCCCCCCATGTCCAGTGAAGAGAGCAAGGAAGACTGTGCCCAAGTCAAAGTAGATCCTAACTGATACTGATAGTGATGGTGATATAGTGCACCTTGAGAAAGGCAAAGGCAAAGGCAAAGGCAAAGGCAAAGGCAAAGGCAAAGGCAAAGGCAA
>MU172961.1:93698-114452 GCA_016695475.1 Suillus decipiens
AAAGGCAAAGGCAAAGGCAAAGGCAAAGGCAAAGGCAAAGGCAAAGGCAAAGGCAAGGACACCATCACCATCACTGGATGCTAATCAGCAAGAACTAGATGTGCATGTAAGTGTTTATGTTCATTCATTTTACTCAACTGATAGAGTACTCAGTACCAGAATACAACACACATGGTGACACAAAAGATATGTTCATTTTTTGAATCCTGCAATGGCTAACAACATTTTTCAGGCTTTACCAGTTGTTGTCATCCAGACTCAACCAATGCCATCTGTGAAGAACAAGGTTGCTGGTTAGTTCAAACCAGATGATGAGTATGAATATGAGGATGATGACAAGAATGATTCACAACCAATGGGACAGGTAAGCATTATTTCTATCTACTATTTTATGACTTGTCTGGTTGCAGGTGATTGTCAAGCCAGCTAAAGGACAAGAACAGGTAAGTTTCTACATTATTATACAACTGGTATTCTAATGTTACATGTCAGATAGGAGCAGACAAGGTAAAGGGCAAGTGCAAGCATCCTTAACCAGTAAGACATCCAATTGTTGTTATGTGGGACTGATACTGATTGTTCATAGAAACCCATCAGTTCAGTTCTCCTGCCATGTGAGAGGTGTACCTCAATGAAGGTGGACTGTGAGCCCTGAATGAACAAAAGGGGCAGCATTGCCCATACTTGCACCCTCTGCAACAAGTGGAGGATGAGATGCATCCAGCCAGAGCAGCCAGATACACTCACAATATCTATTGGCCCTACCCCTACGCCCATACCACCAGTTGCCCCCATCACCACTTGCTCCAAGACCACCAGGAAGGGCAAGACTGGTGAAAATTCTAAAGGCACAGGTGAGTATTGTATTTCCAGCTGTCTGTCTACTAATTGATCCTTTCAGACATCAATACTCTGCAACCTGCTCCCATGCCAGAGGAACCAGCTGTCAATATCAAGATGCTGCACAATCCTCCTGCAGGAACAAGCACCAGTCTTCCTGATACTGCCCCAGATGCAGCACCTTTGGCATCCACTGATGATTTCCCTCCAGATCACTGAATTGAGCCCATGGATGACAGCACCCTACTTTCAGCACCATTTGTTGACACACCAGTGTCCATGAGTTTTGTTACCTACATGAGTCTTTTTACTGTAGTAGCAGTCTGAGAATGATATCTTATTATATTGTATGATCAGTCTGATAAGGTACCAGATATATGCCAGCAGGACTGAGATGTAGCCAGTATATGATGAGAAATCAGCAGCATGATAGCTGTTGAGTGCAAAGTCAGTTTCAGGAGTATGCAATATCTATTCAACTTTGAGCTGTTGCTACCTAGCCACAATGATGGACATGTTGGGGTATGTTATTGCACAAGTTTATCTTAGCTTACAATATCTACTTTTTGGACTTTTGGTGATGTATTAGATAGACTATGCATCCTGGCCAGACTTTATTGCTGATTTTAAATTAGCCATACCTTGGTTCCATTTAGAGCAATTAGCCATACCTTGCTGCTAATTAGAGTAATTTGATGTGTCCTAGTAGACTGCTAATAAAGCCTTTATGTGCCCTAGAAAACACTGATAATAAGACATTCACACTTTGAGTACATGAAAAAATTAATATCATTAAAATTGGGTATGAGGCAAATGCAGTAATGTATGATTCCTACAAGTAAAGCAAAGCATGATAAAAACATAGTAAGTGGTAGGATGTAGTGAGCAGTGAGATATAGCAAGTGGTGAGGTATCAATGATTATAGGATACATCAAAATTTTGATGTCCTGCAAAACACAGCATGCCAGTGACATATTCTACTTGTTGTCCATGCTGTTGAGGTCCAAGAGTGCTAGATTAGTATCTTGGTCATAGGCTCCAACTGTGTCATGATGGAAATGCCTGCAAGTAATAGTAAGTAAGGAATGTGTATATCAACTCAGATGCAGACTTACTGGACCTCCTCATAGATGTCAGCCATCATTTTGTGAAACTTAAGTAGAGCTGTCCTTTGGATTTTCTCCAACAATGCTACATGGTAGTTATAGATATCCAGAACTGCTTACCAGTGAACTTGAAGTCTTCACCTGCCTTGTTCTTCTTTGCAATGAGAGTAGTGTGAATCTAAAAACAAAGAAGGTTAATGAGCAGACGAGTGTGAACACAAACTTACAGTTGTGCTGACCATGGATAACATGAAAATGGGGATTTTTGGCCAACTAGCTTTATTCTTCACAATGTCAACAAAGCATTGAGTGAACTGCAAACCAACTGACTTTGCATTTTTGAAGAAGATCTCATATAGAGTGTTGACTACAGGTGGCCCTTGATATAGCTTCTATTGTTTTGGTGAAGGAAGACCCTCTTCCTGGATGTGAGATGTCAGTGCAATGTCAAGTTCTTGTAATCTTCCAAAAAAACTACTGACATCAAATATCTGTTGTAAGAACCAGAGATCTTCTACACCTCAACCATGCTTCAAATCAAGAATGTTTGAGACTGACCACATGATATGCAACTCTCATTACTCTTACCATCACTCATTCAAATTTTCATACCCTTTTTCTCTTCATTCCACTTTACCTTGTCAATTGCAATGCCACTCTCTTGTGCCTCTGTTTTCACATAATTGTTCAGCTCATCCATCACCAAGGACCCTTACTATTTTCACTATATATACCACTCATGTACTCGATTAGGAGTGAGAGAGGGCTTGAGGTCAGAAGTGAGAGTCTCTCCATTCTTGATATGATGCATCTGCTCTTTGGCTTCCTTCTTCTCAGTGGTAGGTTGGTGGTACTCTGTTTTTTTCTTGACAAGATCAGCTATGTTCAACTTCTCACTGAAACTTTTGTCTAGGACAGCCCTAGTTAGTGATGAGCACAGTAGTAGTAAAACAGGGAAAACTTACTGGCATTGTTCTTGATGCCTTTGAAGTGCATATAGGCATGCAAGGCACTTGTCTTGTTGCATTTGCAGTGGTGGATAATGAAACCAAGTAATAACCACTCAAGGTAGCTGTTAGAACCATGCTTGGAGGGTTAACAAATTATAAAAGGCTTTGGCCTCATCTTGTACACTGTGCCCCTTACCTGAGTATTGCCCCTTAATTTGAGCTCCCAGGAATGCACCAGAACTATTTCCAGATGATAGGAGATGATGACAAGACTACTTGGATAATGTACAGAATATAATAGATGAAGGATGTTCCATAGTGGATTGGAGGATAGGATAGGACAGGGACATAGAACCATAGGACCAGGGGTCCAAAGGTTTGGAGGTATGGAGGTCTGAATGTGGTCCAAAGGTAGGAGTAGTGGAGTGTCAGTTAAATGGACAGATGGATAGATGGATAGATGGATAGATGGACAGATGGACAGATGGAGGAGCAGATCTCCATGGATCTGAAGGGAGGGTATGACTACTATAGAGGAGTAGGTCCAGATGTGAAGTAGAGAGAGTATGGACTACTTCAGACCTTGTCCAAAGTAAAAACAAACAGAGGAAGACTACTGCAGGTAGAGTTGAAGGTGAAATAGAAGACAGACTACAATCAGATAAAGTTCAAAAGTGATTATATGACAGAGGGTCAAGGCTCCAGACTAGGAAGTACTCCCATAGTCCAGAGCCAAAGACTTACAAGGGCTGGAGCCCAAGTGAGAACAGAGATGGAGTTATATAGATAGCAGAATAAGCAATGATCAGACTGAGGTCTGCAGGAGTTGTACTATGAGTTTATATACTATAGGTAGCATGCCAGAAGGTAAGTAAGCATAGTTCAAGGCTTTGTCAGAAACATAATAGTAAGTATAGCAAAACATAAGGATATGAACTTAGAGATAAAATTTGTGAACTGGATTGTGGGGAATGGATGAATATGTCTGGATATATGGATTTGGACAGGATATCATAGTGGAAGTGGTGTGTAGAGTCTAGTATATAACAGTAGCAGTGTTAAGGTTGTTTGAACTTTGACACCAACTCTGTGGCCTTTGCATGAATGTAATTCAGAACAGCCTTAATTTCTTGATCCTCATTAAGGCACTTAGCCTGTTGCTGCTCTGTCAGTTGCTGATGCACTTCTTTCAATACTCACTGGGCGATATCTGGTACTCACCCATCTATCCATCTCACACTCACAGACCTCCTTCCCCCATCACCACTTCTATCCCCCTTCAATCCCAGCAGTATCTCCACTCTTCGACTAATGTTGAAATGAAGGCCATTTTGGCCCAGATTCAGATTGACATGCAGGAGCTCTGCACACATGATGACATAGTTCGTGATCACCTGTTCAATCACATCTACTGGCTGCAGGCTGACTATACAGACCAATTGGGTACCCAGAGAAGACTGGTGGATCACTTGGCCTTTCAGGTGAGCGGTATTGCTTGGTACCTTAGGGACAACCCAAAGAGTGCTGCAGCAACTGCCTCAACTCCACCTACATTCAATCCACCACCCATTGTCATCCCTGGTTCCTCCATATTCCCAGAGTTTGGCTCTATCAGTACCTTGCATCATTCCATCACCAACAATATTTTCACTCCAGATGTGTTTTCAACTCATCCACGCCCTAGTAGTGATGGCTCACTAGTCACAAAGCACAAGGCCCCAACATCCACCCCTTCCTCCACCATCAATCCAGTCCCCACCATGGGTCAATCTGGTTCACTTGCTGATTTAGCTGGTGCACTTCCAGTGCTACTTCCCACTGTTGTGATGGAATCTATGCCATCTGCTAGTACCATTTGTACATCACTCACTGGGCCATCAAACGTGCTAGCAGATGGTCAGTCCATCTCAGCTCCTTTGCCAAACCAGTCATTTAGACCTCAATCACACCAAGGTCAGTCTGTGAGTGCTAGGCATGCTAATCATTCTTCTCTACTTCAAGCTGTAAATGAATACAAGACCTAGTGGCCTCATCTGATAACCATGCTGGTGGGTTCATACTGTCTTCATCCAGGCCATAAAAAGTATGTTAATTATATCCCTAATCTAAAACAATATCATTCTGACTTGGTTCTACTCTGTAGAACCTCATTTGATGCTGCACAGCATCCTGCTGTGCCTTGCAGCATCTCTGAGGTTTTTTTGGAATTCCTGGAGTTGCATGATATTTTCCTGAAAAGTATTCATCACATGACTGTCATGTGATGTTTTCCCAGGAACATGTCTTAGGTAAGCCAGGTTTTTGTGGGTCTGAACCTGATGGGATGTGGGAAAGCAAGGTCTATCTTTAATTAGATGCTGTGGGTTAGGTTCACAGTGTGATAAAGATCCTAGCTAGCCACAAGGCACACTGATGTGAAGGTTCTGCAGGGTGATTCCTGTGGGATTCCTCTCACATCAAGTTGTCACTTAATTGTGGCTTCTTAGGGTTAGCCTTTCTTAGGGACTACCTACTGGTACCTAACTCTCTTAGAGTGGAAGGATTTGGTAATCTCCTTCTTACCCATGTTTGTCATATGATTGATCTAGCTTTGATCTACAAAAATACTTTTCAGACACCTGCTGTCATCTTGTGACATGGGAATACTTTTGGATTAAGGTAAAGTTATAATTAACCTTTATGCAATATGTAGGGTGATAGGAAATGGCTCCTCTTCAGGGTGCTGCAGTACGAATCATGACATTGTTACTCATAATGATGACATCATCCCTCTTACTAATACAGAAAGGGGAACATCCTCAAGGTATTCAAACTCTTTGAACATTTGCTGATGAGACCATTGGTTGAAATTTTCTCCTTCTTGCAGTAGTAAGAGGGACCTTTCAAGTCTTCAATCTCTCTCAGCAACCACCACTAACCATGTTGGTAATGTAGTCCCCACCCCCCACTCACCCCTTCGGTGCTCATGGGGGGGGGGGGGTCCCCAGCCTCATCTGATAACCATGCTGGTGGGTTCATACTCTCTTTATCCAGGCCAATATCTTGCCAGATCTCATCATCAACATCGAGTAGAAAGATGCCCTCATGTATAATAGGGTGAGGTGGAACAGTAGAAGGGGAAACTCTCCACTGATGTATCAGAGACTGCAACTAAGTACATAGGCCATTGTAAGTGAAGACCAATTTGAGAATCCGAATCCCAGGTTCTCAGCATTTGATAGAGTACTGGGTGCTCGTGCAAATCTTGTGTTCTGCTGAAAATACATGAGACATGCTGAAAGTGAAATCAAATAGCATTAACATACCATTAATTGTTGCTCAATACAATCTCTCCAGCCTCTCCAACTCAAACTTGCATTGACAGAGATGGTCCCATATATGAATTTTCACTGCATGAGCATTCAAGCAGACTGTCAGATAAGTATTGTTCTTCATCTTCTCAAGGTTGGCCTTTGCTTGTGTTCCAAGAGCAGCTTTACGATGCTGAAGGGTATCAGCAGTTTTGGCACATTGTGATTGAGTGTTGAAGAGCTGCAAATTAAGCTCTGCAATATTAGAAATACTGCTTACATGAAGCTGCATCTTTAGCTCATGGACAGAAGTCTCGTAAGCATCCAGGGTCTTCTCCAGTGCAAGGATAGTTGTGATAACCTCCACTGCTTTGTTCTTGGATTTCCCTGCACAATATAATTAGTAAGGCAGTGAGAGCACTACTTAAACTCTTACGTGGGGTGGGTTGTGTCTGGTGAGCAATTTGCACCTTCCACTGAGCATGAAGCATATCCTCGTCAATGTCTAAGTTGAGTAAACTGTCCAGAGTCACATTCTTCTTTGTCTGGCAATGGATCCATTGCCAGTGAAGCCAATCCCCATAGCCTTGGATATATTTTGTGTCCAGGTGGTGAATCTGAACATTGAGGATGAAAATATGTTGATGGAAGTACAGTAGAGTTAGAAGTGTGATATATGATATGTAAATGTAAACTTACTCCAGAAATCCATAACAATGGGATGAGTTGCTTAAGTGAACTCCACAGTCATTTGCAACCCTCACCATCAGATAGCCCAAAACCCTCATGCTTCCTTGGTTTATAAATAATTTGACAAGGCCATTGGTGGCCATACACATGGAATACTGCAATGGCGAAGGATATGCATGATAGAGTATTGTCATCCAGAAGATCCCATTTTTGGCAGCTTCATTTGAGTTGACATCTGATGTTGTAGAGAAGTCCTACAGTCATCTGAGGGGGTATATGCTTGAATAGCTGGTCTAGGAGGGCAAGCGCATAGTGTTGCTTTTCTCCTGCTGATGTGATGGTTAAGGACATGGATGGTGGACTTGTTTCACTAGCAATGCGAGATCCAGTGCCCTCAACCTGCTTGTTTATATGCACATCCAAATCCTCTCATTCCCAAGAGCCTTGAGAGGATGGACATGGACAACCCCCATGACTCATATGCCATATATAACTCATTTGCATGAGGAATGTGTCACTGAAGCATTTTCCATTCCACTGTTGCATCTTATGAAAGGGTAATGATTTATGGGCTTTGAGAATACATACATGGCACCATGTATGGTCACCACTGCAAGTCAAGCACTGGAATAAACCTTCCTGACTCTGACAACATTCACAGAGCCCTCCATTGGCCAAATCTTCTGACTCCAGGATAACATCCAGGAATAAATCATGGTAAAGGAAATATTCATGAATGAGGTCATTTTGAGTCTTGAATTAAACAGGTTCCATCACAATCATTTTTTTTATTTGACTAGATGAACCTGCCTTAGTTTTTCATCTTGGATTTTCTATCTCTGTGTATAACATGAAATCTCCATAAACCTCTCTCTCATAATCTTCTGGAATGCTATCTTATCTTTCATGATGGTACTTAACTCTTTTGTGTGGGCTAGAGGCAGGTGATGGCCCAGTATCATAGTGAGGATCAGTACAACATTCCACCCATGTTGATTTCCTATTTCTCTTCATAATCTTTTTGTGAGTCACATACTGAACATCCAAGTCCTTCCCATGGGATAATTGACCTCAGTCTTTAAAGGAGAAGGTATTGGACTTGAGACAGGATTTTTTCTTCCCAGACATGATAGTATAACTTGCACTCCAGCCAGAGAATGTAAAACTTTGTCAACTAGCACTAGCAGAGTTAAAAAAACTGAGATCCCAATTTTATCCACCCTGATCTGACCATGAGATCTCCCTATATCTCCCTTCTGACATGTTTCCTAGGTCTATGATCTGTATCATGACTTCCCAATAGTTGTAAAAAGTCCATCTGAACTGGAAATGCTGGCTTAGACACCCCTACTCAATCATGAACCTTATCCTTCATAAAATGTGCAATGACAAATCTTTCTCCAATTTTCCAGAGACTGACAGAGTGCTCCAAAACCTTCCCACATATTTAATAAATGGTTAAATAAAGAAATAATAAGGTTCATACCTTGCCCAAAATACTTACTAATGTTCTAGGGAAATAATCAAGTTCTGCTTCTAGATCTTCAATTTGAAATATTGCATTGTGCCCAATGCCAAAACTGGCTAGGAGGTCATAATGAGATGAGGCCCCACCAGCATCACAGTGACCCAAAGTAACCCAAACTACAGTGCCAGGATATCCTGGATGATTGGTCTGCTTTTGACAGTGATTTTGACTCTGGGGACTCACTCTCAACTACTTCAGATGATGATAACTTAATCTGAGAGCTCTAGTTCAGGATCCAAGGTGAGAATGACCTTGAGTTTGCTATACAGTGGATCAAGTGTTGCATCATTCCACACAACATGATCATTTGCTTTGAAACTGAGCATTGCAAGAATAGAACCTATGAAAATTCCCTAAAGTGGGCCCATGGAGAGGGAGAAGATTTTATTGATCCAGAGACTGAGAGTCCAGATGGTGAAGAAGTGGTTGGTGACAGGACCTATGAAGGAACTCCAGGTCAAGCTGCTTGTGCAAGGCTGATGGATGCACTCTTTGACAGTCCTCACTCAGGTGCACAATGCAGGGAAGGATGACAGCTAATAACAATGCTTGCTTGAACATGTACTACTACCAATACACCTGTACAACAAATATATATACCTATGTGACATGAATGAAAGTACCAGGATGCACTCTTTGACAGTCCTCACACAGGTGCACAGGATGACAGCCAATAACAAGACTTACTTAAACATATACTCCTACCAGTACATTTGTACAACAAATGTATATACCTATGTAGCATGATAAAAGTATCATAAGACATAAAACATGTATATATCCAATGGAACAAATGAGTAACAACAAATGATGATGACAACACAACCCTGATGATGATGACAATGACAATGATAACAACAACAATGATAATTATGGTGATAATGACGATGATGATAATGACAACAATGGTGATGATGGCAGCAATGATGATGATGATGATGATGATGGCAATGGCAATGATGAGATGAAAAGGCAGGATCATCCAGTTCCTCTATCTGAGAAGGCCTTGGAGGCCTGCATCATTTAGTGGAACTGAATCTTAAGGTGAAGAGTTTCTGCTTCCTTGTTGAGCACCAGGGAATGTGCTTGGTGGACTCAAATATCTGTCTCATGAAGCTGAATTTTGGCATCTTTCACCTCCTGCAGGTGCTGATGATTGACCACAGCTTGGGAGGCCTTATGCTCCTGAGTGGTGCAAAGCCACTCATATTTTTTCATATTATAGTTGTGCTCACTTTTGGCTTCCAGCTTGGCAATGTAGCATTGGTGTTTACCCTCATGGCATGACATTGCACCAGAGTGCAAACTCTTAATTTTGTCCCTCACCTGCTCCACCTGCCACAACACATCCAACTTTGCATTTTTCTTCTTCAAGCTGCTGGTGCTATTTGGAAGTGATGTCTGTGGTGTTGGTTACATGTGGTACTCTGACAATGAAGTGGTATTGCATGTCATTGATGAGGGCATGGACATGCTGCATGATATCACTGGCACAATTTTGCACTACCTCCCATGACTCAATAGCTTCTGCACACCAAATGCTAAACAATTGTTGTAGGTGGATGCTAGAGTCCTTGATGGCATGACAAATGACACTGGAGGGGAGGGAGGAGGAGAGGGTGATGATAGCAGTTGTTGCTTCTTCCCTATAACTGGGAAAGAGCTACTAGGACTGTCATCATCATCGTTGCCCTCAACATGGTCCAATGCATCCCCCAAAGTGGAATGCAATGGACTGTAGTTGTTGGCAATGTCATCATCATTGTCTAATTGAAGGCCAGGAAGGTGGATGTCAGGCACATAAGACAGTGAATGTGATGGTACAAGACAAGGGAGGGAATGCAATGGTATGAGGGGACAGTGAGCAGCTGCTGGTGGGTACATACCACCAGTAAATGAATGTTCTTAGAAGGCATGGGGCCCACATTGGTGGACAGATGAATCTGAGATGTCAGAAGTTGGTGATGGCTGTTGGCCACAGTACATAGAGGGACCCACCCCACTATGTGGTTGAATGAGCAAGTAGAAGGTACCTGCATGGTCAATGCCAGGTCTTGATGAGTATACCTTCACAGCCATGGATGGATTCAAGTGCCAGATAGCATTGAGTTCCATATACCATGGCAGTTCCAACAGCATGGCATCTTCAACAATCAATCAGCCACAATGAGAAAAAATGAGATGAAAAACTCACCCAGCAGGTTTTTTGCTGAAGTCCCCTCAGCTTGCATTACACCAGCACCCATACTACTGAATGACACTTTGATTTCTTTGTATTTAATCCTAAGACTGCATGGATTTTAGAATTTTTATTGATGGAATAAAAAATTATGAGACTTACATTCCAATACAATTGCAGACTGCATCACAGAATTTTTTTGCATTGGCTGCATATGCAGGACCATACTTGACATGATCAGTGAAGATGAGCTTCATGAGAATACCATATATTTGCCCCTTGTCTGAGCCTGAGGGACCATGATCTGCAGCAGCCATGGCTTTCTTGCTATTAGAATAAAATAAAATTTTACAATCAGCAGGGTGAGTTGTCAGATAGTTCACCAGCATGTCTGTCAGTGCATGGTCATTGTCCCACTGGATTGTGAGCTGAGGTCCAGACTGTTCCAGAGGTGTGTTTGGAGTGAGATGAGCTTGATTATTTGATTCTTTATCCATTGCCCCCAAGTACAATGGTGTGTTGACTTTCAGGCATGCAGAATGACAGGCACATTGACAATGGGCAGGAGGCATAGTGGTTTCAAAGTCTGCTGTATGATGCTGGCCTGACCTTGAATCTGGGACATTGGCTAAGTTTCTTGAAGGCTTTAGAGCAAGTTTCAAAATTTATTTTGAGTACTACTATTGCTATCTATATTATTAGTAGTATTCTAAGTTCCCATAAGAGTTCGCACCTTGCACTGAGAAAAAAGAGCCAAATACCAGCAGCATGGCATTTATTCAAACTCTTCCCTGCTCTCTGACCATTGCCCTGCACACTGACCAGCTGTCAACATTGTCATCACTGTGGACCTTGCGTGTGTGATCTGATCTCTAATAGCCCTTTGTTTATTACTTACCTGTTCCTAGGAAACCATCTAGGAGATGGCGCATACTGGTAGAGGACAAGCTGGAGGATATCATGCTCAAATACAATCCAGACGAGCAAGGGGAAAAGTACCTGCAAGCACAATCACAGGAGATGAAGATAACAGTCCACAACCTGACATAAGTCCTGCTCCTAACACCACAAGGAAGCTGGCTATCTATTGGGAGGGGGCTTACAGTGCTCATACCTCCTGCCTCTGTCATATACTGGATTCTACACTCAACTTGCACCATAACATCCTGCTCAAATCCACATCTATCCAATCCCCACTCAATCCAGTTCACTGTTAGAGACGTGCTCGGAAGGTTAATGGATCATAAAGGGCTTTGGCCTCAGCTCATACACTGTGCCCCTTACCCAAGTATTGCCCCTAAATTTCGAAGAAGTATCTATGGATACTCCCCTCACCCATGATGGTACCTCTCGACTGGAACAACTCCCGAACTATTCCCAAGTCTCGCTTGCTCCACCATCTTTCGAAGAAACTACAAAGTTCAGCAATAAAGCTCAGGAGTTCGCTACCGATGAGAAGGAGAAGAAGAAGAAGAGTTTCGAAGAACTTGTTCCCGGCTACCTGCACGACTTTCGAGATGTCTTCACGAAGGAAGGACTCAATAAACTCCCTCCTGAATGACCCGGTATAGACCATCGTATCAAAACCAAACCAGGGTTTGTTCCTCATACATCTAAGATCTATCCTTTATCCAGGAAGGAAAGGGAAGCCGTTAAAATGTTTATCAATGAAAACATCGCTAAAGGGTTCATCTCTGAATCTAAATCACCTCAAGCCAGTGGATTCTTCTTCGTCGGGAAGAAAAGTGGAGAATTACGCCCGTGCCAAGACTACCATTATATCAACGATTGGACAATCAAGAATGCATATCCACTTCCCTTACCCATTTCGTTGATTGCTCGACTTCACGACGCACGCTTCTTCACCAAAATGGATATTCACTCCGGATACAACAACATTTGAATCCACCCTGACGACTGCTGGAAAGCTGCTTTCACTACCGAATTCGGTTTATATGAACCAAACGTAATGTTCTTTGGCTTATGCAACTCCCCTGCTATATTCCAAGCCTATATGAACCAAACATTCCAGCAGGAGATCAACGAGGGGTGGATGGTGATTTATATGGACGATATCCTGATTTTCTCGAAGACTTTACATGAACACCAGAAGCGCACCCGCTGAGTACTTGAACGAATATGACAGGAACAACTCTTCCTAAAACCGGAAAAATGCACCTTCGATGCCGAAGAAGTTGAATACCTTGGAATGATCATCCGTCCAGGAGAAGTCGCTATGGACTCCGCTAAAACTAAGGGTATCACTGAATGGCCAGTTCCATGCACCGTAAAAGATGTCAGATCCTTCCTCGGGTTTTGTAATTTCTATTGAACGTTTATCTCCCATTACTCCAACATCACCCGGCCACTTATCGAATTGACGAAGAAGAACTGTTATGAACTGGGATAGTTCTGAACACGACTGCCGCAAATAAGCAGTGTCAAGAGTCGTGGGTTCAAGGTAAACGATGAAGACAGTCAAGTGCCGGAGAGGACTAGACTGGCTGAGTCGAATACGTTCTACAACAACAAAGGTAGGTCTGCATAGGGTTACACGGAACTAGCTGAGTCGAGGCAAGTAAGTTCATTTTAGACTAAGACTTAGGTGTGCTAAGCTTAGATATGATCTTAGACAACTAAGGATTGGAGGTCCTTAGCGAAGGAAGAATCCAGGTAAAACCCAGTAAGATTAGAATGAGGAAAATACAAGGTATCTACCCGAGCTTATATACGTAAGTACAAAGGTACTTTAGGGCAGGCTCGGTAAGATAAGTAATAGCTGCGTATCCTAATACGGAAGGCAGTGAAATACAACGTGTTGAACATATGACGTCAGAAGTCAGAATGAGTCAGAATGAGTCACGTATGAACGTACGGTCAAGTGACCGTGGACGAAAGTAATATACAAGGAAATGATGATATAAGCAGGAAAGATAGACATAGACGAGAAAGAAAAGAAAGAGGCATACAGTGATTGTAACATTACCCCCGTTTTACGGACAAAGTCACCGACTTAGTCACTTTGGTTATGGTAGTAGATGGGATCGTCGGAGTAATCGAGGTCGTCTTCTTCATCCCCTCCGGTTCGCCGCATCATATATGCCACCTCTTCCGCACCTCGTCGTCATAGCTCATCCTGTTGTCTAGAGTCGATTCTGGCGGTATGAACTGAGTCGAGGTACGTCTCCCAGTTGCGGAGTGCCTTGTAGAAGCCATCATCCTTGTACGTAAGGGTAAATGGTGGAGTTCCGTGAAACCGAGGGCAATAGAGCGTAAGATGCCCGGGTGCGAAGTGTTCACAGATGCGGCATTTGTACTGAGGGCAATTGGATTGCCGATGGCCATATTTGTGACAGATACGACACTTCATGTTCTCATCGCGGTTGGAGTGAGATTGTTGGAGAGGAGAAGGGACAGGAAGTGGTCGAGGGCTAGAAGACCGCGTCTTTCCCTTGCCATATGCCAAACCACGACGACGTGTTCTGTTTCTTGATGGTCAATCGTCAGGTAGAGGTCCCTGAAAGGGGGCTGGAGTAGATGGCCCTGCTTCTTCGGCAGCGGCTACAAGTTCATCAAGAGAGGAAGGGGATGTATGTCCGAGGGCTTCGACGGCGACATGACCAGAAGCAGATGGGTCGATAAGGGTAGCAGTGGGTAACTCATTATGAAGATCAAGCGTGTCGGGGGCTTCCCGAGCAGCAATGATTTCTTCGTGAGTTTCAGTGAATGCAGTGTAAAGAGCGGCAGGATGTTCCTCAGTGCAGATGAAGTTGGTTTCTTCAAGAATATGCATGGTGGAGGTGAGCTCCTCTTCAGACAGGATGACAAGTGGAGGATGAATCTTTAGAATAGCAAGTTGTGCGGCAAGGGTAGCATCGCTGACCCAGTCATGGTGTGTCTTTTCTGCATAAGAGGGAAGGGTGGTGGTGGCTATTCTTTCCAATGTCCTCTGCACATCTGGGTTACCTGCTATGCAAAGATGAAGGTCTTTTACGATGAAGGTCGATGCCTCTTCGACACTAGATAGTAGGCCCTGAAGAGCATCAACATGAGGGTAAGGTGTTGAATAGGAAGTGGTAAGCGATGTATGCGTTCAGCTAACATTGCGTGGTGACGGAGGACGAGCAACACCTGCCCGCCATTCTGCGATGATATGGATAACTTCCTCAATGTTGCTCTTAAAAGTATCAGGGAGCAACAGCATGCCAAAATGTTGAATGCATCTCTCAATATGGTAGAGGTGCCATTGGATGTGTTCTTCTTTAATCTCGGTGGTGATTCTGCCCAATAAGGAAGCAGTGCGGATGAGGTTGACGATGAGCTGGGGAACATGGTTATGGAGACATTGGAGTTTGTTGTCGATTTCGATGGCGTGCCCTGGGCAGAGGAGGGCAGAGATGATAAGGGAGGTGTTTTCAATATCTGAGATGACATTATGGTAGTTTTCTTGAGTAGGGTTGTCGAGGTCTTCGAGGTCAGCTATGGCGTTTTGATGGGATAGTGGTACTGGCATGATAAACGATGGACGGTTGACAAGGGTGATGTCGGAGTCGGCGGCAGCAGAGGAAGTGAAAGACATTGTAGACATTTGGTACTTGATTGTGGTAGATCAGGTTGAGGAGCATCAGAGGGCATGCTTCGTCTTATATGCTTTCAAAATTCGAGTGGAGTTGCGGAGATTGTCTTCTGGGATCCATTCGTTATCAGCTGACAAGTACCCTTTCCAGGATACGAGATATCGCCGGTGTTTGCCAGACCCTTTATGAGATAAGATTGCTTCAATTTCGTATTCTTCTTCTTCTTCGATGACGTCAGGTGGTGGTTTTAGGAAGTTCGGGCCATGTACGTTGGTTTCGCTATAGGATAATAAGACAGAAGCGTGGAATACAGGGTGAATCTTCCACTGCTTTGGTAGTCATAGTTTGAATGTGATAGGCGATAAGACGTCCTCGATTGGGAATGGTCCATATCGCTTCGGTGCAAGCTTCCGAGATGGGAGCTTTAATCGGAGGTTTTTGGCAGATAACCACACTTTGTCGCCGATCTTCCATGGGGTGTATTTCTTCCCGTGAGAACATTCAGCCATCTTCTGCATTGCTAGGTTATGACAGGCAATCACTTCTTCTCTGATCTTTTGCAGCGAGCATACTCGTTCTTCTGCAGATGGTACAGGAGAGTCGGGGATAAGATGAGGAATGGCATGTGGTTAGTATCCCATCATCAAGAAGAAGGGAAAGGCATTTCATGTGTTATGTTTTCGGTGATTGTGGACGAATTCTGCGATAGGAAGATGTTCGACCCATTCATCAGGATTGTTTCAGCAGTAGATGCATAGGTAGGTTTCGAGCTCTTGGTTCAATTGCTCGGTTTGCCTGTCTGTTTGCGGATGATATGCCGTGGATGGGGCGATCTGATAATCAAGGAGCCGAGCAAGTTCTTTAGAGAACTGGGATAGGAATTGCAGACTGCGGTCCAATATGATTTTATCATAGAGGCTGAAGCGCCAGTATACATGTTTCAGAAATAGCTTTGCTATGCCTTCTGAGGTGATCGTTTTCAGACAAGGGGAGAGAATTACCCCCTTCATAAGCCCATGGTCTACCATGACCATGACGCTATCAAAGCCGTTGCTAATGGACAAATTGGTGATGAGATCAACAGAGACTTGGGAAAAGGGGCGTGTGGCAGTGGAGGGAATCGGGGTGAGTGGGGGATGAACAGGGTGAGTGTCCACTTTCATTTGCTGACAAAGGGCGCAGCCTTTAACGTATCTGTGAATGTAAGCCCCCATCAAGGGCCACCAGGCTTCCCTTTTAACAAGTTCCTCAGTTTTAAAATGTCCAGGATGACCGGCGGAAGGATGATCATGATGACGGGCAAGGATGGCAGCATGATGGGCAGGGGGAATGTAAGCCCAATCACGGAAGTAAAGGACATTGTCCGTTATACGCCAATCGGAGAGGGCGGATCTCATGGGGGGAAGACAGACTCTGTCTAGGGCATCTGACGCCATTTTGAAAAGTGGATCATCGAGAGGGTCAGAAGAACCCAATACATCAAGTAAATCTGTATCGATGAGTCGGACAAAAAGGGAATCAGGAAGAAATATGGTATCTTCATTATCATGACCGCCGTTATCATGATCAGGGTGACAAGAGAGGGCATCTGGGGCAGCCAGTTTAGGTCCAGTGATGTGGTGAAGTTCAATGTCGAAGGTAGAGAGGATGAGCTGCCAACGGGCTTGTCGTCTGGTCAGCTTCTGCGCCGTGCGGAAGTAGAGAAGGTTTTTGTGGTCGGTGAAGATGATAATGGGGTGTGGGTTTCCCTCGAGGTAATGGCGCCATTCGGTCAGGGCATGAATTACGCCTAGCAATTCTCTGTCAAAGATCTGGTAGTTCCATTCCGTGGGATTAAGCGATTGCGAAAGGTAGGCACAGGGGTGGTACACCCCGTTTTCATCAGTCTGGAGTAAAACACCCCCTGTCGCTACAAGGGATGTGTCCATGGCAACTGCAAATTGCCGGAGTGGGTCAGGGTTTCGAAGCACCAGTTGCTGAGTAAATTTTCCCTTTAGCGAGTCAAAGGTGTCTTGGCACTCGGACATCCAGTTAAAGGTGGAGTTCCTTTTTGTTAATTTGATAAGTGGCCGGGCGATGTCGGAATAATGAGAAATGAATGTTCGGTAGAAATTACAGAACCCGAGGAAGGATCTGACATCTTTTATGGTGCATGGAACCGGCCATTCGGCGATACCTTTAGTTTTCATGGAGTCCATAGCGACTTGTCCGGGACGTATGATCATTCCGAGGTACTCGACTTCTTCAGCATCAAAAGTGCATTTTTCCGGTTTCAG
Organism: Suillus decipiens; assembly: GCA_016695475.1. Classification (NCBI taxonomy): domain Eukaryota; kingdom Fungi; phylum Basidiomycota; class Agaricomycetes; order Boletales; family Suillaceae; genus Suillus; species Suillus decipiens. Next base: position 111,136 of record MU172961.1, read on the forward strand.
GAAGAGTTGTTCCTGTCGTATTCGTTCCAGTACTCGATAAGTACGCTTCTGGTGTTCTTGTAGGGTCTTTGAGAATATCAGGATGTCATCCATGTAAATCACCATCCACCCTTCGTTAATCTCCTGCTGGAATGTTCGATTCATATAGGCTTGGAACGTGGCAGGGGAGTTGCATAAGCCGAAGAACATGACGTTTGGTTCGTAGAGACCGAATTCGGTAGTGAAAGCAGCTTTCCAGTGATCGTCAGGGTGGATGCGGATGTTGTTGTAACCGGAATGAATATCCATTTTAGTGAAGAAGCGTGCATCATGAAGTCATGCGATCAATGAGACGGGTAAGGGAAGTGGATACGCGTTCTTGATAGTCCAATCGTTAATATAATGATAATCTTGGCATGGACGTAACTCTCCGCTCTTCTTTCCAATGAAGAAGAATCCGCTGGCTTGAGGCGATTTAGACTCCGAGATGAACCCTTTAGCGATGTTCTCATCAATGAACATTTTAATGGCTTCCCTTTCCTTTCTGGATAGAGGGTAGATCTTTGACGTGCGAGGAATGAGCCCTGGTTTGGTTTCAATGCAATGGTCTATACTGGGTCGTTCAGGAGGGAGCTTATTAAGCCCTTCTTTTGTGAAGACGTCTCTGAAATCATGGAGATATTCAGGGACAAGTTCTTCGAAACTCTTCTTCTTCTTCTTCTCCTTCTCATCAGTAGCGAACTCCTGAGCTTTATTGCTGAATTTCACGGTTTCTTCAAAGGGTGGTGGAGCAAGCAAGACTTGGGAGTAATTCAGAAGTTGTTCCAGTCAAGAGGTACCATCGCGGGTGAGGGGGGTATCCATGGATACTTCTTCGACGATCCTCATCTGTAACCCTTCTATGTCGTATTCCACCAGGAATTCTCCTTCCTTCAATTCGTAAGTTGCAATATTCCAAACTTCGGGTTCGGTCCAGACATCCTGCATCATATCAAAGAATGGTTCATTGTCATCTGGAGAGGGTGTTAACGCAGGGGGTTTGTCTTTGATAGGGGAGGGGTCATCCAGGGTAAGGAATGATTTTCCTTTGAGGAATTCTTTCTCCATTGCTTGCCCTTCTTTGAAATCCAAGCACACCTTCTTTTTGACTCGCGTACCGGTTAATGGTTCTTCTGCTTTTCTAACATGTTCCCTTTGCTTCTCCAGTGGTCATTGTTCCTTCAGCATGGGCGCAGGCCTTGGTGATGGATCTCTCTCATTCCGCTGTTTATCAGGTTTAGGAATAGGGGATATTGGTTGTCGGGGAAGAGTTTCACTAGGAAGAGTAGGTCTAGTGATCATGGGAGACGACAGTTTTGGAATGGGAGGCGGTGGTGAGTTATCTTTAGGAATGTCGTGAGATATGACGGGAACAGGGGTTAATGGCGCAGTGGGGATAAATGAGGTGGAGGGGTGTGGAAGTTTCGAGTTTTTCCACTTTGGGGTTGGAACAGGATGGTTGAATAAGGGAGGAAGCTTCCCTTTTCTTCTCGTTGTATCGACATCCATTTTGATAAGGTCTGACTTCTTAGTGCAGTTTAACGTCACCGTTTTGGCAGCCCAATCAATGACCAGGTTCATGGCGCGCAGCCAAGGGATACCAAGAAGAATCTGGTCCCTTCGTCCAAGATGGGTTATATTGAATTTCCCATACATGGTTCGCTCGTCTATTTTAACAACGAGTAAGCAGTAGTGGGTAATCAGGCCTTCTTTGACATAGGAGCCATCAGCAGTAGTAACCTTGAATGGTTTACTAAGTCGTCTTCGTGAGATGTTATGGAGTTTCATGAATTCTTCGGAGATGAAGGTTCCGGCTGCTCCTGAATCGATGACGGTGGTGGTTTCGACAGATTTTAGATGAGTACTTGAGATGAGAGTAATAGGAATGCAAAGTTCCTTTCATTCACCTACAGCACGTACAAGTCGTAGTAGTACAGATGGAGAAATATATGTCGATTTATTTCTCCACATCAAAAATCCTGGGCCAACCGCCTAACGGTTTCTTCATCATCACTCTCGACTTCTTCAATCTTTGACCCAGACCCTGAAGCTTCGGTTTCAGTCTGGCATACAGGAGTAGAACACTCCTTCTTCTTTGGGCAACTATTTGCGCGGTGCCCGGGCTGCTTGCAGTTAAAGCATTTGCCCTTCTTCATCAGGTTGACCTTCTCAGCATGAGTAAGGCGATCAACTTCCATGATGTTTGGGTCGTGGGAAGAGGAGTAACGGGAGCTCCCGTACTTCTGGGACTTCTTCTGGAGTGCATAGTGGTTGCGGATAGATTGCAGGTGGTGGTAGGAGTTATCGATATTGACGCAAGTGGTAATGGCTTCGTCTAGAGTATCCATGACTTCCCCCATATTGAACAAATGGGTAAGGATTCCCATATTTAGACCATCTTGGAAGAATTGGATTTTGGTCAGTTCATCAGTGATTCCGGCCTGGTTTGCGAGGAGAACGAAGTCGGCGGCGTATGTCTGGAGATCTTTGTTGCCTTGCTTTAGATCATGAAGCTTAGTGATAGCCGATCGAGCTGGGTCAAGGGGAGCAAATGCCTTATTGAAACTTTTAAGGAAGTCTGTGAGGGTGCCATATTTGTGAGGGGAGGACTCATGAGTGACTTCGAGGAAGTGTTCCTTCCATAAGCAGGCGTTCCCTTTCTCCATGAATGAGCAGATAAAGATAATCTTTTGCTGATCAGTGGTGTATAGCTTCTCATTGATATTCATGTATGCATGGCACGATAACAACAAAGACTTGGATAAGGTTCTCTCTCCATCAAAGATGGTTGGCATGCCAATCTTGAATTCATGTTCTTTTGTCGACATTCTGGGCAGATAGCAATGTCGAGCAGGAGTGTAATCCTTCTTGCCTAAGCGCGCTGTCGGACTGTCCGCTAGGACTTCTTGATCGGATTGATCAAGTCAGTGGGTGGGTGCCAAAGACTAGATAGTCGACGGTTTTGATAGATTCTAATCTTTTGTTACAAACTGGGATAGTTCTGAACGCGACTGCCGCAAATAAGCAGTGTCAAGATTCGCGGGTTCAAGGTAAATGACGAAGACAGTCAAGTGCTGGAGAGGACTAGACTGGCTGAGTCGAATACGTTCTACAACAACGAAGGTAGGTCTGAGTAGGGTTACACGGAACTAGCTGAGTCGAGGCAAGTAAGTTTATTTTAGACTAAGACTTAGGTGTGCTAATCTTAGATATGATCTTAGACAACTAAGGATTGGAGGTCCTTAGCGAAGGAAGAATCCAGGTAAAACCCAGTAAGATTAGAATGAGGAAAATACAAG
>MU172961.1:114692-213091 GCA_016695475.1 Suillus decipiens
GTGGGCGAAAGTAATATACAAGGGAATGATGATATAAGCAGGAAAGATAGACATAGACAAGAAAGGAAAGAAAGAGGCATACAGTGATTGTAACAAGAACTCTAGTTTTAACTGGACGCCCGAATGCCAAGACACCTTTGATATGCTGAAAGATAAATTTACTCAACAACCAGTGCTTCGAAACCCAGATCCACTCTGGCAGTTTGCGGTTGCTACAGACGTGTCCCTCATAGCGACGGGGGCTGTTTTACTCCAAACCGATGAAAATGGGGTGTACCACCCCTGTGCCTATCTCTCGCAGTCTCTTAATCCTGCGGAACAAAACTACTAGATATTCGACAGGGAACTGCTAGCTGTAATTTGTGCCCTCATTGAATGGCACCATTACCTTGAAGGGAACCCACACCCTGTTATTATCTTCACTGACCACAAGAATCTTCTTTACTTCTGAACGGCACAGAAGCTGACCAGACGTCAAGCCCGTTGGCAGCTTATCCTCTCTACCTTTGATATTGAACTCCACCACGTCGCTGGATCTAAACTGGCTGCCCCAGATGCCCTCTCCCATCGCCCTGATCATGATAATGGCGGTCATGATAATGAAGATACCATACTTCTTCCTGATTCCCTTTTTGTCCGACTCATCGATACAGATTTACTTGATGTATTGGGTTCTTCTGACCCTCTCGATGATCCACTTTTCAAAATGGCGTCAGATGCCCTAGACAGAGTCTGCCTTCCTCCCATGAAGTCCGCCCTCTCCGACTGGCGTATAACGAATGGTATTCTTTACTTCCGTGACAGGGCCTATATTCCCCCCGCTCACCGCGCCGCCATCCTTGCCCACCATCATGATCATCCTTCCACTGGTCACCCAGGACATTTTAAAACTGAAGAACTTGTCAAGCGGGAAGCTTGGTGGCCCTCGATGGGGGTCTACATTCGTAAATACGTGGAAGGCTGTGCCCTTTGTCAACAAATGAAAGCCAACACTCACCCTGTTCGTCCCCCACTTACCCCAATCCCTTCCACTGCCACCCACCCCTTTTCTCAAGTATCTGTCAACCTCATCACTGATCTGCCTGTTAGCAACGGTTTTGATAGCGTCATGGTCGTGGTAGACCATGGGCTTATGAAGGGGGTAATTCTCTCCCCTTGTCTGAAAACAATCACCTCCGAAGGCATAGCAAAGCTATTTCTAAAACATGTGTACCGATGCTTCGGCCTCCACGATAAAATCATATCAGATTGTGGTCTGCAATTCCTATCTCGGTTCTCCAAAGAACTTGCTTGACTTCTTGATTATCAGATCGCCCCATCTACTGCATATCATCTGCAAACTGACAGGCAGACTGAACGATTGAACCAAGAACTCAAAACCTACCTATGCATCTACTGCCGAAACAATCCTGATGAATGGGTAGAACACCTTCCTATTGCGGAATTCGTCCACAACCACCGAAAATATGACGTGCAAAATGCCTCTCCCTTCTTCCTAATGATGGGATATAAACCACGTGCCATCCCTCATCTTATCCCCGACTCTCCAGTACCATCCGCAGAAGAACGAGTACGCTCGCTACAAGAGATCAGAGAAGAAGCGATTGCTTGCCATAACCTGGTGATGCAGAAGATGGCTGAACGCTCTCACAGGAAGAAATATACCCCATGGAAGATCGGCGATAAAGTGTGGTTATCTGCAGAAAACCTCCGACTCAAGCTCCCATCCCGGAAACTCGCACCGAAGTGATACGGACCTTTCCTGATTGAAGAAGTCTTATCGCCTATCACATTCAAGCTCTGACTACTGAAGCAGTGGAAGATTCACCCCGTATTCCATGCTTCTGTCTTATCTTCCTATAGCAAAACTGACGTACATGGCCCGAACTTCCTAAACCTGCCGCCTGATGTGATAGAAGAAGAAGAAGAGTATGAAGTTGACGCGATCCTATCACATAAAGGATCCAGTAAACGCCGACGATATCTTGTGTCCTGGAAAGGGTACTCCTCAGCTGATAACGAGTGGATCCCAGAAGACAATCTCCGCAACTCTGCTCAAATTCTAAAGGCATATAAGGTGAAGCATGCCCTCTGATATCCCTCAACCCGCTTCACAACAAGCCAAAAAATGCCTTATCATGTCTTTTGCCTCCGCTGTCACCACTGATTCAGAAGTCACCCTTATCAATTGTCCTTCATTCATCACACCTGTACTGCTCTCCCGTCAATACGCCATCGCCGACCTTGAGGATCTCAAAACTCCTACCCAAGAAAACTACCATAACGTCGTCGCTGACATCGAAAATACCTCACTCATCATCTCCACCCTCCTTTACTCCGGACACGCCATTGAAATCGACAATAAACTCCAGTGCCAACACAACCATGTTCCCCAACTCGTCATCAACCTCATCCGTACTGCCTCTTTACTAGGGAGATTAGCCACCGAGATCAAGGATGAGCACATCCAACAACGCCTCTTTCACATCGAAAGATGCATTCAACATTATGGCATATTGCTGCTTCCTGATACTTTTAAAAGTGATGTTGAGGAGGTTATCCACATTATTGCAGAATGACGAGCTGGTGTCGCACGTCCTCCGTCGCCACATGATGTTAACCGAGTGCATACATCGCTTACCACTTCGTACTCAACACCTTACCCTCATGTTGATGCTCTGCGGGGCCTACTATCTACTGTTGAGGAGGCATCGACATTCATTGTAAAAGATCTTCATCTCCGCATAGCAGGGAATCCTGATGCACAGAGGACCCTGGAGAAGATAGCCACCACTGCCTTCCCGTCCTATGCCAAGAAAACCCATTCTGGCTGGGTTGGTGATGCCACCCTTGCAGCGCAACTCGCATTACTGAAAATTCATCCCCCACTCGTCATTCCCTCTGAAGAAGAATTCACCTCTACTATGCACATTCTGAAAGAAACTAACTTCATCTGCACCGAAGAACACCCTGTGACTCTTTACACAGCATTCACTGAGACGCATGAAGAGATCATCGCAGCCAAAGAGATCCCGGATATGTTTGACCTTCATAAAGATCTTCCTACTACCACTCTTATCGACCCATCTGCCGCCGGTCATGTTCCTGTTGAAGCTTTTGGACGCACTTCCCCTTCCTCGCCCGAGGAATTACTAGCCATCACAGAAGCAACGCCATCCACCCCAGCCCCCTTTCAGGGATCCCTTCCTGATGACCGACCTTCACGAAACCGAAAACGTCGTCATGGCATGGTATATGGCAAAGGGAGAACATGATCTTCTAGTCCTCGACCACTTCCTATCCCTTCTCCTCTCTGACAATCTCACTCCAACCACGATGAGAATATGAAATGTCGCATCTATCATGAATATGGCCATCGGCAATCCAACTGCCCTCAGTATAAATGCCATATTTGCGAAGGCTTTGCACCTGGGCATCTCACACTCTACTGCCCTCGGTTTCACGGAACTCCACAATTCACCCTTACATACAAGGATGATGGCTTCTACAAAGTGCTCCACAATTGGGAGACATACCTCGACTCAGTTCACAGTTCCATCCCTAAAACCGATGCCAAGCAACGGGATGAGCTCAGATGAAGAGGTGCAGAAGAAGCAGCGTATATGATGCACCGAACTGAAGGGGACGATGAAGACGACTTCGAGTATTCCGACGACCCTATCTATTACCACAACCAAAGTGACTAAAGTCGGTGACTTTGTCCGTAAAATGGGGGTAATGTTACAATCGCTGTAGGCCCCTTTCCTTTTCTTTTGCTTTACCTATGATTACTTTATTATTTCCTTATATACTCTTTTCATCCACAATCACTTGACCATATGTTCATACGTGACTCACTCTGACTCCTCTCCATTTCTGTCGCTGTACGTTCAACACATTGTACTTCATTGCCTTCCTTTCTTGGATACGCAGCCGTTACCTATCTTATGAGCTTGCCCTAAAGTACCTTCGTACTTATGTATATAAGCTCGGGTAGATACGTTGTATTTCTTCATTCTAATCTTACTGGGTTTTACCTGGATTCTTCCTTCGCTAAGGACCTCCAATCCTTAGTTGTCTAAGATTGTATCTAAGCTTAGCACACCTAAGTCTTAGTCTAAAGTGAGCTTACTTGCCTCGACTCAGCTAGTTCCATGTAACCTTACTCGGACCTATCTTCGTCATTGTAGATATTGTATTAGGCCTTCATCTGGCTAGTACAGCGAACCCACAACTCTCGATACCGCTTGTGTGCGGCAGTTGTGTTCAGAACTATCCCAGTTCATAACAATAGATGGGGCAACATCGTATGCTAGGAGTCTTGCTAGCTCCTTTGAGAATCTGGATAAGAATTGCGGGCCTCTATCTGAAATGACTTTGTCGTGGAGCCCGAATCTTCTGTATACATGTTTTAAAAATAGCTTGGCCACTCCCTCTGATGTGATCGTTTTATGGCATGGAGTAATAATTACCCCCTTCATAAGCCCATGGTCTACCACGACCATAATACTGTCAAAGCCCCCAGACACTGGGAAGTTGGTGATGAGGTCGATGGAAAGTTGGGCAAAGGGGCATGTCACAGAGGAAGGGATCGGCATGAGAGGCAGTCGAACAGGGTGGGTATCTGCCTTCATCTGCTGGCACAAAGCACAGCTGTCAACGTATTTTTGAATATAAGAACCCATGCCAGGCCACCAAGCTTCCCATTTGACCAATTCTTCGGTTTTGAAACGGCTGGGGTGATCTGTGGTAGGGTGATCATGGTATCGGGTAAGGATTTCAGGGTGATGTGCAGGGGGGATATAGGCACGATCCTTGTAGTATAAAATGTCTTTTTCAATCTTCCAGTCAGACAGCGCCAATTTCATAGGGGGAAGGCATATGCCGTCAAGGGCATCAGAAGCAGTTTTAAACACTGGGTCGTCAAGAGGGTTAGAGGACCTTAGAGTGTCAGCGAGGTTGGTGTCAAGGAGACAGACATAGAGTTGGGGAGAAGGACCTGATCTGCATTATCATCTTTCCCTGTCCCATGATCTGGTCTGCGAGAAAGAGCATCCAGTGCTGCTAGTTTACTACCCATGATGTGGTGTAGTTCAAGGTTGTATTCTGACAGGAACATCTGCCAGCGGGCCTGACGATGAGTCAGCTTCTGGGCTGTGTTAAAATATAGCAGGTTTTTGTGATCTGTGAATACAATGACTGGGTGCGGGTTGCCTTCCAAGTAGTGTCTCCATTCAGCCAATGCCCTGATGACTGCGAGCAGTTCTCTGTCGAAGATCTGGTAATTGCGCTTGGCTGGGTTCAACGACTGCAAAAGGTATGCACATGGATGGTAGACACCATTCTCGTCTGTCTGGAGGAGGACTCCTCCTGTGGCGACTAGGGATGCATTGGTTGCGATGGCAAACTGCCTAGTTGGGTCTGGGTTACGTAATACCGGTTTCATTGTAAATGCATGTTTTAGTGCGTCAAAAGCACCCTGCTTCTTTTCTGCCCAGGTGAACTTGTTGTCCTTTTTTGTAAGATCTACCAGGGGTCTTGTGATGTCAGAATCATGGGGAACGAAGGATCAATAGAAGTTGCAAAACCCAAGGAACGATTGAACCTCTGAGACATTCTTTGGCACTTCCCATTTCCTAATCCCTTCTACCTTTTCAATGTCCAATGTAACCTGTCCGGGGCAAATGACCATACTGAGGTACTCCACTTCTTCTGCATCGAAGGTGCACTTTTCCAGCTTACAAAAAAATGTTTCCTTGTGCAGTTTCTCCAATATCCTATGCATCCTCTCCCGGTGTTCTTCTAAATCGTTTGAGAAGATGAGAAGGTCGTCCATGTAGACAATAAGCCATCCTTCATTCAGCTCTTGTTGGAAGGTGCGGTTCATATATGCTTGGAATGTTGCCGGCGAGTTACATAGACCAAAGAACATTACGTTCAGCTCATAAAGCCCAAACTCCATAGTAAAGGCTGCCTTCCACCAGTCATCGGGGTGTATTCTGATATTATTATACCCTGATCATATATCCATCTTTGTGAAGTATTTTGCTTTATGAAGTCAAGTGATAAGTGAGGTTGGCAGAGAGAGTGGGTAGGAATTCTTTATAGTCCATTTGTTAATATACCGGTAGTCTTGCATGGGTCTAAGATCTCCGCTTTTTTTTCCAATGAAAAAGAATCCGCTTGCTTGTGGGGATTTTGACTCCAATATAAATCCTTTAGCAAGGTTTTCATCTATGAAGGTCTTTACGGCTTTGCATTCTTTTGGCGATAGCGGATAGATTTTGGAAACCCAAGGGACATATCCTGGTTTTGTCTCAATACGGTGGTCAGTGCCTGGTCATTCTGGTGGTAGATGGTTAAGACCATCCTTAGTGAACATGTCCGCAAAATCATAGAGGTAAGCAGGTATGAGTTCTTCGAAACTCTTCTTCTTTGCTTCCTTTTCTGCTGTGGCAAACTCCTGCAATTTACTGCTGAACTTAAGGGGCACTGCTTATTCAGCATGGGAGGTTCCATCGTGTGTGAGAGGGGTGTCCATAGAGATGTCTTCTATAATCCTGACCATTTCACCATTGAGTGCATATTCCACTAAGAATTCTCCTTCCTCTAAGGGATAGTCTGCGACATTTCTAACCGGTTCCTCTAGAGCGTCCATCCATACATCTTCCTTCATATTGAAGTTTACAGGTGGCTCATCATCTTCTGTAGGGATAAGGGCCGGTTTTGCTTCCTCGTCAGGGATTTCTTCTATAGATGCGAAGGGGGGAGGCACAGGGTCTCTTCATTCGGTACTGACACTTTTTCAGCCTTCCTCTTCCCTCTCTTCTGTTCTTCTATTGGTCATTATTCCTTGACAACAGGTGCTGGGCAGAATAATTCTTTTAGCTCTGCCTTCCTCTTGTTCTTCTTTTGTTCCTCGATTGGCTGCTGCTCTCTGGCAGCAGGTTTCGGACAGAATGATTCTTCTAGCTCTGTCATCCTCTTCTTCGGGCTCGCTATGGTCGAAATCGGTCTTGGAGGGGACATCTTAGGTTCCAGTGATACATGTCTGGGTTCTTCTTTCATGGGTGATGCTGGTCTTGGCGTCTCTCTCTCTTCTCTCAGTGGTAATGGTGCTCCTTTTGGCATCTCGTCCACCTCCATGGGCTGAGGTTCTGAGCCTTGTAGTGGTGGCTCTTCCTTCGGGCCGGTTTTTCTAAGCCTTGAATGGGCCCACCTAGAGGTCGTCTCAGGACGGAAGAATGGTTTAAGCTTATTACCCCTCCTCCCATCATTGATACTGTTCTCGACTTCCTTAGGTTGTTCTGTGGCTGGGAGCCATAGTGTTTCTGCTGCCCAATTGATCATGGGATTTATGGCCTTAAGCCAAGGGATTCTGAGGAGCATCTGATCTCATCATCCTAGCCGCGTGATATTGAACTTTCCGAACATGACACACTCATCAACTTTGATGTGGAGCATGCAGTATCTGGAGATCAACCCTCCTTTCGAGTAGCTTCCATCGGCCGTGGTTATGGTGAATGATTTCTTGAGGGGATGAGTTCAGATGCGGTGATCTCTGACGAACTGATCTGATATGAAGGTGCCTGCCACTCCGGAGTCTATAACTGCTGTGGTTTCGACTGGGTCCTTATGAACTCAGGAGAAAAGAGTAATTGGGATGCGCATTTCCTTTCTTTCTCCTACTTTGCATACAAGTCATAAGGGTACAATAGGGAAGTCTGTTGTCGACTCAGCTTCTCAGATTATAAATCCTCAGCGAGTCTCCAGGCTTCTTCTTCCTTGGTTTCTCCTTCTTCTTCAATCTCCTGCTTCCTAACAGGGACCTTCTTCTTTGGGCATCGGTTGGCGCGATGTCCCGTCTGGGTGCAGTGGAAGCACTGGCCTTTCTTCATATATTCGTGGCAATCCACATCAGTAAGACGATCGACCCCCATAGCATCAGGGTCAGATCTCTTGGAATTAGGAATGTACTTCTGTCCATTCTTCCTTTTCCTGTTCCCTTCCCCTTTCCTTACTGCGGCATACCGCTCCCAATTAGAGTTCTGGATGATGGCGGTGGAGATGTAGGTTTCAATAGTGATGGGGACTGTTTCCATCTGACAGATGGCGCGCTGGAGACCAGGCTTCAGCCCTTGCTCAAAGAAGTAGATGAGGGATGTGCTTTCTTTGAGGGCCACCTCAGCCATAAGGGTGCAGAACTCAGCAATGTAGTCAGTGAGGCTCCTGGTGTGTTTAATCTGTCCCATCCTAGTCATGGCACTAACCTTTTCATCTGCTGTGATGAACGAGGCTCTGAACTTCTTTTTGAAGTCTTCAAACTTTCCCCACACTTCTCCTGCTTCAAATACATTCGAATAAAAGTTCAATGCCCATGCTCCAGCAGTCCCACTCTTCATATAGGCGAGTGCAGTGGTGATCTTTTTCTCATCAGTGTCGTAATAGATGGCGTTGATAGAGAAGTAGGTCTTTATGGAGTATAACCACCTCTTGGCATCGGTGGGGGTTCTGTCAAACTGACTAGGTAACCCAGCCTTGAGTTCTGGTGTGGTAATCTTTACTGTGGATGATCCAGACATGATGTCTTCGGTATCAGTAGTACTTGTACGTATTAGTCAAGCTTTGGTCTGGGCTGCTTCATGGCAGATTCAGGGTCTGCTTTGTGGCAGGTCTGGCTGAATTTGGGGTGTCAGTGGGGATCTGGTATCTGGGAGCTCACAGATGTGTGGTGTGCGAAAGACTTGAATCTTTTGTTATGACTGGGATAGGTCTCATTGGTGACAGCTCAAAAGAGAGCAGCAGTTGTAACAATGTCAGTGTCGAAGTACAAAAGAGTACTTATGCTTCATTTGATGATGCAGACAGACTAGTACATATAGAGGACTAGACTGGCTGTGTTGAATATCGTGTTCGGCAAAGACTTAGGAGTGCTAAGGCTTCAAAAGATGACTTCAATAATGACTAGAGTTGAGAGGCTCTAGCAAAGGATGTTCCAGGTAAAACCCAGTAAGATTCAAGTGAGGAATCTACAAGTACAGGAAGGCCTTTAAATACCAAAGTACATATCGACTTTAGGGGCAGGTCTATGAGTCAATAGAATGTAATAGATTGTAGCAGAAGGTATGAGTCAATAGAACATCATAGAATATGACATCAATAGAATGTTGTGGAATATTACAAAACAAGAGAGAGAAAAGTGTAAATGTACAGTCAAGTGACTGTGGGAGAAATGAGAAGGTCATCTGACTGTGTAAGAGTACAACCAATAAGGTAATAGCGACATAAGTAAGAAAGAAATGAATAGGGGCGTGCAATGATTGTAACACTTGTACCTTTGGATCCTCATACCTTCAAATCCTTGGACCTTTGGATCCTCATACCTTCGGACCTTCAGACCCTTGGTCCTATGGTCCTATGGTCCAGTCCTATTCTATCCTTCATCCTATTGTGACAACCTTCACTGTTCTACTCTGGACTTCGTCCAAGTAGTCTTGTCATCATCCCCTATCATCCAGAAATAGTTCCGGCGCATTCCCGCACTCATCTGGAAGTTCTTCGGAGCTCTATTGAGCTATCCTGCCCTAGAGTTCATTCCGGACTACATCCAGACTTCTCCAGAACTCTCCTTAGGACTTCATCTGAAATTAAGGGGCAATACTCAGGTAAGGGGCACAGCATATGAGCTGAGGCCAAAGCCCTTTATGATCCATTAACCCCCTGAGCACGTCTCTAACAGCCTCATTGAATGGTGCAAAATTAATGATGATATACACATCAAATACTTCTCCAATTCCATCAAGGATGCCAAAGAGCAGGGAAGGAAGAAGAAGCAGATGGGTGCTGGACTGACCTACAATGAGCTAAAGAAGAACCCACAAATGAAGACACTCATTGGTGCATGCACATCTCTCAATTTTACTCTTATTTATTAATTTTTTGTCAAGTCACAACTAAACAAGTTCCCATGGTTGCCAGATCTTCATGGTTGGTGGAGGACTAATTTTGCCTACAATACTGTGTTCTCAATGGCTGATCCTGGGCAAAACCATGGATCAGCTGCCCTACAACACTTCAATATGGCTGACCATGAGGATGTGCAACTCTCTGCCACTGAAAATGAGCAACAAGAGAACAGTAATATCAAAGACAGGGAAATCATCAACATGGGTGATGTTGATATAAATGTCAACAATGATGCAGGAGGAGTAGATGATGACATTATGATGGAACTGTCAAGTCAACTCCTCCACATGCAACAAGCACCAGTGTCCTCCTGCTCCTTGTCATCAACCTCCAGTTTTATTCATGAATCTACTTCTATGAGTTCATATGCTTCCTTGCCTCATTTTCACCCACCTGTAACTCCAATTTCAATACATTATTCAGACCAAAATGTGGTGTTGCTCAACTCTCCAGAGCCTCTACATGACAAGCATCATGATGAGCAGTCTGATGGCCAACATCCTTTTTTTCTGACTTCAAGAAACTAGTTTTTAACCCTAATGTCATGCCAAACAACTCTGACTCTGATGTCAGTGCCAGCAATGCAATGAAGGGCTTGCAGGTTGATTTGCATATCAAGTCCTGCTCAAGGACATCCAATATCTCAATTAATGAAACTATCTGCAGCATCTACTCATAGTCCCTTGCCTCAAACTACTTCATCTCATCCCCTGTCTTGTAAGCATACCAGCAATGAGCAAACTTCCAATACCACTGCTGCCAAGCAGCTCTCTGAAACAGCACAGATGCTGATGCAGCAAGTTGGTGAAAAGTGTGATAGTCATGCTGAGCATGATTGCTACAAGTGAATGAAGCTTGAGAGCAATATGTGGGCCAGGGAACTCAAGGTGCACAATGCTCATGACAAATGAGAGCATGCTATGTGTCTCACTGAGCAAGAGCACTTACACAAGCATGAGCTCATGGATCAGCAACTCGAGCATGCAAAGCTTGAGCTTGAGCTCACCCATGCATGTTGAGAAGAGGAGGAGGCAAAGATTTGGTGCATCACAATGGAGTGGGGGCTTGGATTATGATTTGTGTTGTCATTTTCATGCATTCCTTGCTGCATGCAAAGCTTGAGCTTGAGCTCACCCATGCACATCAAGAAGAGGAGGAGGCAAAAATTTAGCACATCACAATGGAGCAGGTGCTTGGATTATGATTTGTGTTGTCATTTTCATGTGTTCCTTGCTACATGTCCTCTTGCATTCTTACTTTACACATTATCTTTGTTGTGCTTTCATTATGTTGTTCATATACTGCAAATTCTGTTGCTACATCTACTGTAGCATACAAAGTAAATGTACCATTGAAGTGTTATGAAATTCTTGTCCTGATATCCTGATATAAGTTCCATCACCCTGCCCCTCCCTCCTCCTCCTTCCCCCCCCCTGCTCCAGATCCATTCTTCACCCAGTCCCTCATAAAAATCAGTACCAGTACTTGCAATGCCAAGAGTCTCCTCAATCTTAACAATCATGTTGTGCAAGATTAGACAACAGCAGATCCACATGTTGGAGTAGTCCAATTGTTTCTTGCCTTGGATCAGAAACCAAAGCTCTTGTAGGCTCTGAAACCTGCCTTTGAATGAACCAAAAAAGTATTCAGACTGAACATGGACCTAAAAGTATGTAAGCAGAGGGAGGAAAGTGATATTCCCAAGCCATCCATTCAGAAAGGGAGGAATGTGATATTCCCAAGCCACCCATCCACAAGATCACAACCAGTATGATATAGTACTTACTTTGGAAAGATGATAATTGAACATCTTCTGATCCCTCATCAATGCCTCCCCAGGCAGTCATTTGAATGGCATAACACACCATATTTGTAATGCATATGCAGAGTCAGCCCACAGCCACTGGTTCTGTTACAGTTGATACACCCCCCTATTCATTTTCCTTTCTCTTTGTACTTTTACTTTGCTTCTGTTCACTTACTTCTTTCTTGTTTGCTTATGTCACCATTTTCTTTAGCATTGTATGCCTCAATACATCTATACCATAGTTACCTTCCTTCTTTGGATATGCACTCTTATTTCTTTCTATGCCTGCCCTAAACTTTGTAGTTCTGAAGCCTATATAAGGCCTCTGTACAATGTTTGTATTCCTTACTTTAATCTTACTGAGTTTTACCTGGAACATTCTTCACTAAGGGCCTTGCAACCTCAGTCATCTGAACTGTATCTAAGACTTAGCACACCTTTGTCTTAGTCTAAAGTGTAAACCTTGCTTCGACTCAGCTAGTTCTGTGTAGTTGCCACTCCACAAACTATCTTCATCATTGCCAATAAATGTACTTGATTTAGCAGTCTTGTACCAGTACTCACCTGCCTTGGTGATACTAAGAACTCTTGCTCTTTTGCTTGAGTGCTACAATCCACATTCAAGAATGCCTCTCATATGCAGCCTTTGTGTTAAGAACCATCCCAATTTATAACAAAAGATTAAAGTCTTCAACCCCCATTCACCAATCCTGCAAGACAGCAGTTTAAGCCCTAGCAGACAGCAAGACAGCACATTTAAGCATGAAGGTTTATACTCCTATGACATTACTATCTGCCCAGAATGTCTACAAAAGAACACAAGTTCAAAGTTGGCTTACTGCTCATCTTTGAAGGAGAATGCAATAAATCAAAGTTATTCCTCCTGTCCTATCATGCATACATGGACATCAATGCAAAGATCTATACAACATATCTACAGAAGATAGTTTTCATTTGCTCCTTGTTGGAGAAGGGAAATGCCTGCTTGTGGAAGGAAGACTTCCTTGGCAGAGTACATTCTACCTCCCCCCATGACTATGGAAAACTTGATGACTTTGTCAAAAGCTTCAATAAGGTGTTCACACCCCTTGATCCCACCAGATCTGCTATCACCAAGATCCGTGACTTGAAGCAGGGAAATAAAGACCTGCAGACATACATCACCAATTTCTCTCACCTCACTGCCCAAGCTAAGATCACTAACAATGACACCAAGATCCAGTTCTTCCAGGATGGCCTCAATATGGGCATCCTTACTAGATTGTTCAACACCAGTGATGTTCCTGAAACCTTTGACAGTGTTATCGAGACATGTGTCAATATTGACAATTCCTACCACTGCCTCATGTCCCTCCACAATCAGCATGCACCCCAGAAAAAGGTACAGAAGTATGGGAGTACCCATTACACATCTTCCTGCAATCCAAATGTGATGGAATTAGATCACCTTACTCAAGCTGAGAAGGCTAAGCATATGAAGAAGGGCAAGTATTTCAACTGCCACCAGACTGGGCATTATGCAAATAGATGTCCAAAGAAGGGGAAAGATACCCCTGTATGCCAGACAGAAGCAGAAAGCTCAGGCTCTGGGTCAAAGATAGAAGAAGTAGAAGGTGATGACAAAGAAATGGTTAGGCAGTTGGCCCAGGATTTTTAGTTTGGAGGAACAAATCAATGTATGTTTCTCCATCTGTATTACCAAGACCTGTACATGCTGTAGGAGAATGAAAAGAACTCCATGTTCCCATCACCCCTATCTCCCATACTCATCATGAATCCATTGAAGCCACTGCTGTCATCAACTCTGGAGCAGCTGAAACTTTCATCTCTGAAGAATTTGTGAAACTTCATGGAATCAGCTCAAAAAGAGTCAGTAAACCATTCAAGGTTACTACCGCCAATGGCTCCTATGTAAAAGGAGGCCCAATCATGCCTACTGCTTATTGGTTGTGAAGATTGATGAATGTACTATGTATGGGATATTACCAAGTTAGGGAGAAGAGATCAAATTCTTTCAGGATTTCCTGGTTATGTGCTATGAACCCAGTCATTCACTGGACCGCCAAAACCCTTACTCTGTCCAGAACGAAAAAATTGGATCTCATTGAAATTGACATAGATACTAATTGAAAGAAGGTGAAGCTTTCCCTTCTTTTCAACCACCCCTCCCTGAAGTGGAAGAATTCAAAACTTCCAAAGAACAAACCCAGAAGCATGGGAGCTGGAATGGTCTCATTGCCCTTGCCTGCACTCCCCTCCATCCCCAATCCCAAACCAACTCCTATCACACCAATTCTTGATGAGTCCGAACTGCTACCTGCTGTACAACTACCCTCTCCCATGATTACCTAACCAACCCTTCCTAGTGAAACTGCTCCCCAACATCCAATATTTCCTATCCTCAGAGCAGAGAAATGATGCAGCAAAGAGGAACCATTGCTATGACCACCACTATTGCTATGACCACCACCATTGCTATGACCACCACCATTGCTATGACCACCACCATTGCTACGACCACCACCATTGCTACGACCACCACCATTGCTGAAAGAGCAATGGTCACCCAGCAGACAACATGAGCATGTTCAGAAGGCAGAGGAACCTCTTCCTGCCTGAGAAGAAAAAAGGTGCAATTTGACTTTACTGAGGGAAGGGCAACTGAAGAAGAATTTTTGAGAGGGGAACCTTTTTTAAAAGATCAGCCCCAAGCAACAGCAGAACAAATTGTGCCTGCATTGCTTCCCACCAAAGACAAAGAAGAACCCTTCTTTGACACCATGCAAGATGTCTGGACTGAACCAGAAGTCCAGAACATGGCAACCTATGAACTGAATAAAGGAGAATTCCTTGTGGAGTACAATATAGATGGTCTGAAAATGCAAATTATCAAAGAAGTTTCCATGAATACACCACTGACCTATGATGGTACTTCCTGTCTGGAACAACTTCCCAACTACTCCCAGATATCACTCACACTACCCACCTTTGCCAAAACTCCTCCTAAATTTAATAATAAAGCTCAGAAATTTACCACTGAGGACAAGGAAAAGTGGAAGAAAACCTTTGAAGAATTAGTTCCTGCTTACCTCCATGACTTCCACAACATCTTTGCAAAAGAAGGATTGAATAAACTTCCTCTGGAATGACCCAGTATTGATCACCACATCAAAATGAAGCCCAGTTTTATCCCCAGAACATCCAAGGTATACCCATTGTCAGAAAAAGAAAGAGAAGCTGTCAAGAACTTTATTGACAAGAATGTAGCCAAGGGTTTTATCTCCAAATCCAAGTCTCCCCAGGCTAGCAGCTTCTTCTTTGTAGGAAAAAAAAGTGGAGAGCTTTGTCCTTGCCAAGATTATCATTACATCAATGATTGGATGATAAAGAATGCTTATCCTCTTCCCCTTCTGGTATCCCTTGTCGCCCAGTTACACAATGCTTAGTTCTTCATGAAAATGGATATTTAATCTGGATATAACAACATCTGCATTCACCCTGATGACCATTGGAAAGCCACTTTCACCACTGAATTCAGCCTTTATGAACCCAATGTATTACAAACTGGGATAGTTCTTAACACAAAGGCCACACACAAGAGGCTTCTTGAATGTGGATTCGTATATCAAAGCACAAGAGCAATGGTCTCAGGTAAACAACTAAGGCAGTTGAGTGCCTGAAAGGACTAGACTGGCTGAGTTGAATACATTCGGTGACGACAAAGGTAGGTCCATGAAGTTGCTACACGGAACTAGCTGGGTCAAAGCAAGGGTTCACTTTAGACTAAGACTTAGGTGTGCTAAGCTTAGATATGATCAAGACAACTAAGGATTGGGGGTCCTTAGCGAAGGATGTTCCAGGTAAAACCCAGTAAGATTAAAGTGCAGAATACAAGCATAGGACGGCATCCTTATATAGACTACAAGTATTTAGGGCAGGCATGTGAAAAGAGACATGAGAAAGTAAGTGCATATCCAAAGAAGGAAGGCAGCTATAGTACAGACACATTTAAGCATAAAGAAGGAAAGGATGACATAAGCAGTTACACAGATGACTAGAGGAAAGTAAGGAAAAATGGATAGGGGCATATGTGATTGTAACATAATGTCATGTTCTTTGGCCTCTGCAACTCCCCATGATGTCCCAGGCCTACAGGAATTGGACATTCCAACAAGAAATCAACAAAGGGTGGATGGTTATCTATATGGACAATATCCTTATCTCCTTGAAAACCCTCGAAGAACATAAGAAATGCAACAGATGGGTTCTAGAACAAATATGGAAGGAACAACTGTTCTTGAAACCAGAAAGGTGTACTTTTGATGTGACAGAGGTCAAATACTTGGGAATAATTATCAGACCCAGAGAAGTTGTTATGGACACCACAAAAACCAAGGGAATCACCAAATGGCCAATCCCATGAATGGTTAAAGATGTCCAATCATTCTTAGGGTTTTGCAACTTCTACCATACCTTTATTTCCCATTACTCTGATATTGCACGACCCCTTATCAACCTTACCAAGAAGGGCATACTATTTGCCTGGATGCCAGAATGCCAAGATACATTCAAAAAATTGCCTGTCATAACATTGCTATGCAAAAGATGGCAGAATGCTCTCATGGGCAGAATGTCATATTCCATACATCCGATCCAAGATCCAATCAGATCCAATCAGATCTGATCGATCCTGCTTCTATCCGGACCATAGATCCGATCCGGATCACTCATCCGATGCGCTACAACTTCTTGTATTCTAAGTCCACTGCATACTTGCTTCTATCCCCTTTCGGTGATCTACCTGTACCGGTGTCCCAGCTGTGTATATTCCTGTCCTGCTTACTGATCCATTACCTGTGCTTCATATCCGACTCGTGTTTGCTGATCCGCTGCGCATTTACTAATAGACTTCCGTTATACTTTGTGCATAGCCCTCCAGCCCCAGATTCACTGATTGTCCGTACTATCTACCTACAGTATATAAACTACATGTAAAACTCTAGAGAACCTTAGTTTGAATATCATCTTAGATTCTGCTCATTCCGTTCATCTGAACCAATCTATCCCAACTCTAAGTACCTTCTGAGACTTAGGATTGATTCCTATAGTCTACGTTTCCGACTCTACCTCCGGTAGTCCATATCCATTAGTTTCTAGTATGGACCTCGTCCGCTACTAGCCTTATACCTCGCATTCATCCCTACACTCTGGATACCCTCCAGATGTACTCCTTCCACCCATACATTTCGGATATATACTGGACGTGCCATATCCGATACCTCTGGACCTTCGGATCCGCTACGCAAGCATACCCAGACCTTTGGACAAAGGTTACCCCTCGGAAATAAAGGGCAGTACTCGGGAAAGGGGCACAGTGCACGAACTGAGGCCAAAGCCCTTCGGATCTCTCACATATTGAATATGGTCTTAACACAGAATATGTACCATGGAAAGTAAATGATAAGATTTGGCTCTTCACAGCAAACCTTTGCCTGAAGCTCCCATCTTGGAAGCTCGCACTGAAATGATATGGACCTTTCCTCATTATCGAAGTCCTTTCACCAATCATGTTCAAACTCCGCCTTCCCAATCAATGGAAGATACACCCCATGTTTCAAGCTTCTGTCTTATCATCCTATAGCGAAACAGATGTGCATGGTCCAAACTTCCTGGAACCACCCCCAGACATCATCGAAGAAGAAGAGGAATATGAAGTGGAAGCAATCCTGTCGCACAAAGGAACTGGGAAGAAGTGTCATTATCTTATATCATGGAAAGGGTACTCATTGGCAAATAATGAGTGGCTACCAGAAGAAAATCTCCAAAACTCCACTCAAATCTTGAAAGCTTATAAGAACAGACATGCTCTTTAACTTCTCTCATCTGCTTTCTACAGTATCAACAGATAGATTGTTCTTCTAGTATGCCCATGCCTACCCCCTACATCAGACCCATTGAATTCCCTTCCCAAGCCACTCTTGTAGATCTCGAAGACCCCACACAAGAGAATTACCACAATCTCATCACTAATATCCAGAACACCTCTCTCATTATCTCTGCCCTCCTTTGCGAAGGACATGCCATTGAAATCGACAACCTACTTCAGAGACAGCATAACCATCTCCCCCAACTTGTTGTCAACTTCATCAGAACTGCCTCCCTCCTGGGAAGAATTGCTGCTGATGTTAAAGATCATCATATCCAGCAGCACCTCTACCCTGTGGAAAGATGTATTCAACACTATGGCATGCTTCTGCTGCCTGATACTTTTACAAGCCACATTGAAGAAGTCATCCATATCATTTCTGAATGGTGGGCAGGAGTCGCTCGCCCACCTTCTCCCCATAAATCTTTACTGACTTGCACTCCTCTTACCACCTCCTATTCAAATCCTTATCCTCATGTCGATGACATTGTTGGCTTACTATCTAGTGTTGAGGAAGCCACCATGTTCTTTGTAAAAGATCTCCACCTTCACGTCACCAACAACCCAGAAGCACAGGATGTGCTTGAATGGCTTGCAAAAGAAGCCATGCCCTCCTACTCTTTTAAAACTCACCCAGACTGGGTTAGAGATTCTACTTTGGCAGCACAATTGGGAATTCTTTACATCCACCCCCCATGGTGATCCCTGACCAAATAGAACTTGCTGCCACCACCACCATCATCACTGAGACCAACATGGTCATCACAGAAGAACATCCTGCATAACTTTATACTGCCTTCACCAAAGCACACAAAGATATTATCACAGCTAAAGCAGTAACAGACATTCTCAGAGTACATGCAGCAATAGACCCTTCTGCCACTCTCATTGACCCATCTGCTACTGGACAAGTACCCATTGAAACTCTTGAAGGAACTTCCCCATCCTCTGTAGAAGAGTTAGTAGCAGTAGCTGAAGAAAATCCAGTCACCTCCCCTTCATCGCCCCCTTTTCAAGGATCTCTTCCTGACAACCAATCTTCTTGAGTCAGAAAGTGCCGTCGAGGTGTGGCATCAGGCAAACTTAGAGCAAGATCTGCTAGTCCTAAACCACTTCTTATCCTGTCCCCACTACACCAATCAGTCTCTAACTATGATGAAAATATGAAGTGTCACTTCTGCTATGAATATGGTCATTTTCAGGCTACCTGTCTGCAGTACAAGTGCCATATCTGCGAGAGTTTCCAGCCTGGTCATCTTACCCTGTACTGCCCTCAGTTTCATGGCAAACTACCATTCAACCTTATGTACCACAATGATGGGTTTTATGACACCCTTCGCAAGTGGGAGCACTACCTCAACACCATTCACACATTGATTCCCCATGTTAATGTAAAAATGCACAATAGCATCAGAGCAAGAGGTGCAGAAGAAGCTGCATACATGTTAAGAAGGACTGGAGGAGCTGATGAAGATGATCCTTCTGCTTACAACTACTCTGATCATCCCATCTACTATGCCAATCAATCTGACTAAAGTCAGCAACTTTAGGCAATAAAATGGGGGTAATGTCACAGTTGATACACCCCCCTATTCATTTTCCTTTCTCTTTGTACTTTTACTTTGCTTCTGTTTGCTTACTTCTTTCTTGTTTGCTTATGTCACCATTTCCTTTAGCATCATATGCCTCAATGTGTCTGTACCATAGTTGCCTTCCTTCTTTGGATATGCACTCTTATTTCTTTCTATGCCTGCCTTAAACTTCATAGTTCTGAAGCCTATATAAGGCCTCTGTACAATGCTTGTATTCCTTACTTTAATCTTACTGGGTTTTACCTGGAACATCCTTCGCTAAGGGCCTTGCAACCTTAGTCGTCTGAACTGTATCTAAGACTTAGCACACCTTTGTCTTAGTCTAAAGTGCAAACCTTGCTTCAACTCAGCTAGTTCTGTGTAGTTGCTGTTACAATCGTCGTATGCCCCCTATTCATTTTCCCTTGCTTATGTCATGATTACCTTAATGGTTGTACTCCTACATGGTCATGTGACCTTACCTTTACAGTTGTATTCTCTCATGGTCAAGTGACCATCACACTTCTCTTACAGTCACTTGACTGTACGTTCTATCCTCTTCCTTTACGTTCTACAAGGTTCTATGGACTTCCATTGACATCATATCCCACAACATTCCTCTGACTCATATGTTCTACTATATCCTATCACATTCTGTTGACTCATAGACCTGCCCTAAAGATACCTATGTACTTTAGTATTTAAAGGCCTTCCTGTACTTGTAGATTCCTCACTTGAATCTTACTGGGTTTTACCTGGAACATCCTTCACTAGAATCTCTCAGTTCCAGTCGTCATTTGTGAAGTCGTCTTCTAAGTCTTAGCACTCCTAAGTCTTAGTCTGAACACGATTATATTCGACTCAGCCAGTTTTGTACTGCTCCCAGCATGAACCTGTCTTCGTCGTCTGACAATGTCGTAGTCTTCTCTACATAAAGCATTGATACATTAGCGACTGCTGTTCTCTTTTGAACCATCGTTCAATGAGCCCATCCCAGTCATAACAAAAGATTCAAGTCTTTCGCATGCCACACATCTGTGAGTGCCACAACATCAGAACCCCCAGACACCACTGATAATCAGCTCAGACTCGCCACGAAGCAAACCCTGATTCTGCCACAATGCAGCCCAGACCAAAGCTAGACTAATATGTACTAGTACCACCGATACCGAAGACATTATGTCCGGATCATCCACCGTAAAGATCACCACACCTGAGCTCAAAGCGGGACTACCCACGCAATTCGATGGGAGTCCATCCAATGCTAAGAGGTGGTTCTACTCAGTAAAGACTTACCTCTCTATTAATGTCGCCTACTATGACACTGACAAGAAGAAGATTGCCACAGCCCTCGCCTACATGAAGAATGGGACGGCAGGAGCATGGGCGATGAACTTCTACTCCAAGATATTCGAGGCGGGAGAGGCATGGGGAAGTTGGGATGACTTCAAAAAGAAGTTTAAAGCATCCTTCTTCACCGCCGACGAGAAGGTCAACGGCATGACCAAGATTGGTCGCATTAAGCACACCGGTAACCTAATGGATTACATCGCAGAATTCCATACCCTCATGGCCGAGTCGGCCCTCAAAGAGAGCACCGCTCTCATCTACTTCTTTGAGCAAGGGTTGAAGCCTGGCCTGCAGCGCGCCATTTGTCAGATGGAAAAAGTACCTGTCACTATCGAGACCTACATCTCCGCCGCTATCGCCCAGAACGCTAACTGGGAACAGTATGCTGCTGTAAGGAAAGGAGAAGTGAATGGGAAGAAGAAGAACGGACAGAAGTATGTTCCTAACTCCAAGAGATCCGACCCTGATGCCATGGAGGTCGATTGCCTTACTGACGCGGACCGCCACGAATATATGAAGAAGGGCCAGTGCTTCTACTGCGCCCAGACAGGTCACTGTGCCACTAAGTTCCTGAAGAAGAAGGTCCCTGTTAGGAAGCAGGAGCTCGAAGAAGAAGGAGCCGAGACAGAAGAAGAAGAAGCTTGGAGACTTGCTGAGGATTTTTAATTTGGGAAGCTAAGTCGTTGACGATAGACTTCCACACTAGACCTTTACGACTTGTACGCAAAGTAGAAGAAAGGAAAGAAATGCACATCCCTATTGTCCTTTACTCCCGAGTCCATAAAGACCCAGTCGACACCACAGCAGTCATCGATTCCGGAGCAGCCGGAACATTCATCTCCGACCAGTTCGTCAAAGACCACCATATCCGAACCCACCCCCTTAAAAGGCCTTTTGCCATAACCACCGCTGATGGCAGCTACTCAAAGGGAGGGCTGATCTCCAGATACTGCATGCTTCACGTCAAGGTGGATGAGCGTGTTATGTTCGGAAAATTTAACGTCACACGGTTGGGATGACGGGACCAGATACTCCTCAGTATCCCCTGGCTGAAAGCCATGAACCCCGTCATTGACTGGGCGGCAGAAACATTATGCCTCCCAGCGACTGAACGATCAGCAGAGGTCGAAAAAGGTATTGATGATGCCAGAAAGGGTAATAAACTTAAACCTTTCTTTCGCCCCGATACAACATCCAGATGGGTTCAGTCCAGGCTTAGAAAAGCCCAGCCCACTAGCAAAGCACCCCCTTTGAAGGGCTTTGAACCACAACCCATGGAGGTTGACGAAACACCAAAAGGTGTACCCTTACCACATCAGGAGGAGGTACCAAGATCAATGTCCCCAATGAAGGAAGACGTAAAGCCCATGTCACTGAAAATGAGGGACGTCTTGCCACTTAGACCAATATCACCTATATTGAGGCCGAAGAAGAGGGTGACGGAGCTAGAAGAAGTATTCCGTCCGAAGCCTGTTGTTAAGGAGCAAAGGCCTGTCGAAGAACAGAAGAAGAATAAGAGGAGGATGGAGCTAGAAGAACTATTCCACCCAGCGCCTGTTGTCAAAGAACAACAACCGATTGAAGAACAGAAGAAGGGGAAGAGAAAGGCTGAATGAAGTGTTAGTACCGAACGCCGAGACCCGATGCCCCCTCCCTTCACCTCGATCGAGGAGATCCCCGACGAAGAAGCAACACCGGCATTATTACCAACAGAGGACGACAATCTCCCGCCTAACTTCGATATGAAAGACAATGTTTGGATGGATGCACTTGAAGAACCGGTTAGAAACGTCGCAGATTACCCATTGGAAGAAGGAGAGTTCCTAGCGAAATACACAACCAATGGTGAAACGGTCAGGATTATTGAAGACGTCTCGATGGACACCCCACTTACACGTGATGGCACTTCTTACGTTGAACAACACGCAACCCCTCTTAAGTTCAGCAGTAAATCACAGGAGTTCGCCACAGCGGAGAAAGAAGCCAAGAAAAAGAGCTTCGAAGAGCTAGCACCTGCCTATCTCCACGACTTCGCCGATGTGTTCGCTAAAGACGGCCTTAACCATCTACCACCTGAAAGACCCGGAACTGATCACTGAATTGAAACGAAGCCTGGATACGTTCCTAGAGTTTCGAAGATTTACCCGCTATCACCAAAGGAACGAGAAGCCATAAAAACCTTCATAGATGAGAACCTCGCTCAGGGATTTATCTCGGAATCGAAATCCCCGCAAGCGAGTGGATTCTTCTTTGTTGGAAAGAAGAGCGGAGACCTCTGACCCACGCAAGACTACCGGTATATCAATGAATGGACCATAAAGAACACCTATCCCCTTCCACTACCAACTTCGCTTATCGCGCGACTTCATAAGGCGAAGTACTTCATGAAGATGGACATCAGATCAGGGTATAATAATATCCGAATACACCCTGATGATAGGTGGAAGGTGGCTTTTATGACAGAGTTTGGGCTCTACAAGCCGAACGTCATGTTCTTTGGGTTATGTAATTCACCGGCAACATTTCAGGCATACATGAACCACACGTTCCAACAAGAACTGAACGAAGGGTGGCTTATTGTCTATGTCATATTCCATACATCTGATCCAAGATCCAATCAGATCCAATCAGATCTGATCGATCCTGCTTCTATCCGGACCACAGATCCGATCCGGATCACTCATCTGATGCGCTACAACTTCTTGTGTTCTAAGTCCACTGCATCTTTGCTTCTATCCCCTTTCGGTGATCTACCTGTACCGGTGTCCCGGCTGTGTATATTCCTGTCCTGCTTACTGATCCGTTACCTGTGCTTCATATCCAACTCGCATTTGCTGATCCGCTGCACATTTACCACATAGACTTCCATTATACTTTGTGCATAGCCCTCTGGTCCCGGATTCATTGATTGTCCGTACTATCTACATACAGTATATAAACTACATGTAAAACTCTAGAGAACCTTAGTTTGAATATCATCTTAGATTCTGCTCATTCTGTTCCTCCGAACCCATCTGTCCCAACACTAAGTATCTTCCGAGACTTAGGATTGATTCCTATAGTCTGCGTTTCCGACTCTACCTTTGGTAGTCGATATCCGTTAGTTTCTAGTACAGATCTCGTCCGCTACTAGTCTTATACCTCACATTCATCCTTACCCTCCGGATACCCTCCGGACAAGCTCCTTCCACCCACATGTTTCGGATATACACCGGACATGCCATATCCGATACCTCCGGACCTTCGGATCTGCTACGCAAGCACTTCCAGACCCTTGGACGAAGGTTATCCCTCGGAAGTAAAGGGCAGTACTTGGGAAAGGGGCACAGTGCACGAACTGAGGCCAAAGCCCTTCGGATTTCTCACATATTGAGTACGGTCTTAACAGTCTATATGGACGATCTCCTTATATTCTCGAACAATTTAGAAGAACATCGGAAAAGGATGCGTCAAATCTTGGAGAAGTTGCATAGAGAAACACTATTTTGTAAACCAGAAAAGTGCACTTTTGACGCTGAAGAAGTTGAATATCTCGGTATGGTTATACGTCCCAGACAGGTAACATCAGACATCGAAAAGGTTGAAGGGATTAGGAAATGGGAAGTACCGAAGAATGTCTCTGAAGTTCGTTCATTCTTAGGTTTCTGCAACTTCTATTGATCCTTCATCCCTCATTACTCTGACATCACATGACCACTGGTCAACCTTACCTAGAAAGATAACAGATTCACCTGGACGGACCGAGAACAAGGTGCCTTCGAAGTGCTGAAGCAAGCGTTTACAATGAAACCAGTATTACGGAACCCAGACCCCACGAAGCAGTTTGCCATTGCCACCGATGCCTCCCTTGTAGCTACGGGGGGTGTTCTCCTTCAGACAGACGAGAACGGCATCTACCATCCTTGCGCATACCTTTCGCAATCCCTGAACCCTGCTGAACGAAACTACCAAATTTTCAACAGGGAATTGCTCGCGGTTATTAGGGCGCTCACTGAATGGAGACACTATCTAGAAGGAAACCCGCACCCAATCATCGTATTCACCGATCACAAGAATCTGCTCTATTTCAATATGGCACAAAAACTGACTCACCGGCAGGCCCATTGGCAGATGTTTTTATTGGAATACGATCTAGAACTCCACCACGTGGCGGGGAGCAAACTAGCCGCACCGGACGCATTGTCACGCTGGCCTGATCATGGGACAGGGAAGGACAATAATACAGATCAGATCCTCCTCCCAGACTCTATGTTCATACGGCTCCTTGACATCGACCTCACCGACACACTCCACTCCTCTGACCCACTGGACGATCCAGTGTTTAAAGTCGCCTCCGATGCCCTCGATGGCGTCTGTCTTCCTCCGATGAAATCAGCATTGTCCAATTGGAGAATCGATAAGGATATCTTGTATTACAAGGATCATGCCTATATCCCTCTGGCACACCACCCCGAGATCCTTGCTAGATATCACGACCACCCCACCGCGGGTCACCTGGGCCGTTTTAAGACAGAAGAACTTGTCAAGTGAGAAGCTTGGTGGCCCGGTATGGGTTCTTATATTAGGAAGTATGTTGACGGCTGTGCCTTGTGCCAGCAGATTAGGAGAGAAGGTTTGGTTATCGGCAGAAAACCTATGCTTGAAGCTACCCTCAAAGAAACTCGCACCAAAGTGATACGGACCATTCTTGATCACCGCAGTCCTATCTCCAATCACCTTCAAGCTAGAACTCCCGAAGCAATGGAAGATTCATGACACGTTCCATGCTTCCCAACTATCATCCTATAGCGAAAATGACGTCCACAGTCCGAACTTCCTAGAACCAACCCCCGACATCATCGAAGAAGAAGAGGAATACAAAGTAGAAGCGATACTGTCCCATAAAGGGAACGGCAAACGCCGAAGATATCTGGTGACGTGGAAGGGATATTCATCAGCTGACAATGAATGGCTACCAGAAGCTAACCTGGAGAATGCCAAACGGATCTTGAAAGCATATAAAAAGTGACATAACCTGTGAAGTGGTCCTTCAACTCGAACCACTACTATCATTCACTTCCAGTCATCTCTTATTCAGAACCATATGCCTTCTGCTGTCTACATCCCATCGACCCCAGCTTCCCCTAATGCCTCCACATCAGAAATCACAGAATTGTCCATCTCCCAGTTCACCGACACCACCGACACCCTTGTCACCCCAGTCCACAACCGCTTCCCCATCGCTCACAATTATGCTCGTCCCATTGCCATCGTCACCACCCCCGCAGAAGACCATGCCTGCGACACCAACACCGAGCGGTTCACCCACTACCTCAACGATCTCGAGGAATACACATTTATCGAAGCCGTGCTCATGTGTGAGGAGTATGCTATCGAAGTCGACAACATCATCATCAGGAGAGATGGCTTCGCAGCCTCCCTCATCATCCACATCATCCGAAATGCCATCCTCATGGAACAATGGGCAAGAAGAGTCGCTAAACCCGAAGTTTGCATTAGCCTTATGCACCTTCAGAAATGCATTAGGACTCATGCTCTTCGTCTGTTGCCTCGTGGTTTTGAGGAAGACCTTAGAGAGAGCATATGAGTTGTTAACGAAAGGTCAGCAGGAGTTCTTAGGCCACATAGTCCAGATGTTGCGGTCGAATCAAACCGCATTGCTCTTGCGGATACCGTTTTCCCTGCAAATCCTCATTCTACTATTAGCAACCTTGTGGGTCTGCTGGCCGCAGTCCAGAGCGCAACCGAAACCACCTCTGCCATCGTCAACAGCATCCAAGAAACAGTCGAAACCTCTCGTGAGGCACGAGACACTATTAACGATGCAGTAAATGTCCTAAGAGACCAGATGCCCCCAACTCCACCTCCTCGCACAGTAAACCCCATCGACACTATCCTTCAGAATCAAACCATGCCCCCTGATTATTGTCGACGGTCCACTGCCCCATCCCCAGAGGTCATGAAGACTTGGATGGAAGAACACCCAGCTGGGTTGTACTCCCCAGCTCCCATGTCACCAAGGCTCCCACCTGTTGTGGTAGAGCTACCTGAATTTGTCCCCGTCGCATTGTTGGGGACTATGTCACCATCATCACGTAGTGAGCTTATAGCCACTGCCGAGAAAGAAGAAGAGGTACTATCGGTACCTGAGCCAAGTAGCAAGGGCAAGCGCCCCTTTCGAACCTTCATCCTGCATGACACGCACCCGATTAAGAAAACTAAAGCAGTGGGAAAGAGATGCCGCTCGCAAAGTCAAGACCCTGCTTACAGTCATATCACTGTCGCCCCTCCTCTATGCACGTCCGCTTCCAACCCTGATGTGAACCACATTTGCCGCCTCTGTAACGGTGTCGGTCATCAACACAAGAATTGCGAGGAATATCACTGTGTGTATTGCCACACCATTGCCCCCGGACGCCTTTCTATATATTGTCCCCTGCTAAAATGGAAAGATGTTGGGTTCCCTTATAAAGATTTTCGTCACCCCAATTTCTACACTGCGCTCGCCGCTCTCGAGTTAGAAGAAGATGAGAAGTATGCGCGTCATTGCCAAGAGCAAGATGAAGCTCGTGCTATCGAAAACGACTTCGACGAGGATGGCCACTTGATCTCCGATGACCCTATCTACTGGGCTAATCAAGAAGAATGAAGACGGTGTCTTCACCCTAACAACAGGGGTAATGTTACAATTGTCGTATGCCCCCTATTCATTTTCCCTTGCTTATGTCATGATTACCTTAACGGTTGTACTCCTACATGGTCATGTGACCTTACCTTTACAGTTGTATTCTCTCATGGTCAAGTGACCATCACACTTCTCTTATAGTCACTTGACTGTACGTTCTATCCTCTTCCTTTACGTTCTACAAGGTTCTATGGACTTCCATTGACATCATATCCCACAACATTCCTCTGACTCATATGTTCTACTATATCCTATCACATTCTGTTGACTCATAGACCTGCCCTAAAGATACCTATGTACTTTAGTATTTAAAGGCCTTCCTGTACTTGTAGATTCCTCACTTGAATCTTACTGGGTTTTACCTGGAACATCCTTCACTAGAATCTCTCAGTTCCAGTCGTCATTTGTGAAGTCGTCTTCTAAGTCTTAGCACTCCTAAGTCTTAGTCTGAACACGATTATATTCAACTCAGCCAGTTTCATACTGTTATGACTGGGATGGGCTCGTTGAACGACAGTTCAAAAGAGAACAGCGGTCGCTAACGTATCAACGCTTTATGTAGAAAAGACTACGACGTTGTCAGACGACGAAGACAGTTTCGTGCTAGGTGCAGTACAAAACTGGCTGAATCGAATATAACTGTGTTCAGGCTAAGACTTAGGAGTGCTAAGACTTAGAAGACAGCTTCACAAAGACGACTAGAGTTGAGAGGCTCTAGCGAAGGATGTTCCAGGTAAAACCCAGTAAGATTCAAGTGAGGAATCTACAAGTACAAGGAGGCCTTTAAATACTAAAGTACATAGGTAGCTTTAGGGCAGGTCTATGAGTCAACAGAACATAGTGGAATGTTATGGAACATAGTGAGTCAGAAGAACGTCATAGAATATGACATCAGAGTAGAAGTCCATGGAATGTTATAGAATATGAGTGAGAAGAATAGAACGTACAGTCAAGTGACTGTGGGAGAAGTAAGATGGTCATCTGACCATGTAAGAATACAACCGTAAAGGTAAGATCACCTGACCGTGTAGAAGTACAACTGATATGGTAGTCGTGACATAAGTGAGTAAAGGAAAATGAATAGGGGTGTATGACGATTGTAACACATACTGCTCCCAGCACGAACCTGTCTTCGTTGTCTGACAATGTCGTAGTCTTCTCTATGTAAAGCGTTGATACATTAACGACCGCTGTTGTTAAGACTGTACTCAATATGTGAGAAATCCGAAGGGCTTTGGCCTCAGTTCGTGCACTGTGCCCCTTTCCCGAGTACTGCCCTTTACTTCCGAGGGATAACCTTCATCCGAGGGTCTGAAAGTGCTTGCGTAGCGGATCCGAAGGTCCGGAGGTATCGGATATGGTACGTCCGGTATATATCCGAAATGTGTGGGTGGAAGGAGCTTGTCCGGAGGGTATCCGGAGGGTAAGGATGAATGCGAGGTATAAGACTAGTAGCGGACGAGATCCGTACTAGAAACTAATGGATATGGACTACCAAAGGTAGAGTCGGAAACGTAGACTATAGGAATCAATCCTAAGTCTCGGAAGATACTTAGAGTTGGGACGGATGGGTTCGGATGAACAGAATGAGCAGAATCTAAGATGATATTCAAACTAAGGTTCTCTAGAGTTTTACATGTAGTTTATATACTGTATGTAGATAGTACGGACAATCAATGAATCTGGGACCGGAGGGCTATGCACAAAGTATAACGGAAGTCTATGTGGTAAATGTGCAGCGGATCAGCAAATGCGAGTTGGATATGAAGCACAGGTAACGGATCAGTAAGCAGGACAGGAATATACACAGCCGGGACACCGGTACAGGTAGATCACTGAAAGGGGATAGAAGCAAAGATGCAGTGGACTTAGAACACAAGAAGTTGTAGCGCATCGGATGAGTGATCCAGATTGGATCTGTGGTCCGGATAGCAGTAGGATCGATCGGATCGGATCGGATCTTGGATCGGATGTATGGAATATGACAGCTGTTCTCTTTTGAACCATTGTTCAACGAGCCCATCCCAGTCGTAACAGTTGCCACTCCACAAACTATCTTCATCGTTGCCAATAAACATACTTGATTTAGCAGTCTTGTACCAGTACTCACCTGCCTTGGTGATACTGAGAACTCTTGCTCTTTTGCTTGAGTGCTATAATCCACATTTGAGAATGCCTCTCATGTGTGGCCTTTGTGTTGAGAACTATCCCAGTTCATAACAGGTTCACACTAAAAAAATCTCCTGGGCTTCAAGTGACCCTTGTTCATCCAAAAACATTTGAATCATGAAGGCTACCAGGTATGCCAATCATGTAGTAAATGATACAGAGATGGTGTGGGAGAATAACGACCTTCAGAAGGTGTGGGCTCATCCAAAAAAAAACAGAATAAATTAATGCACCTGAGCAGTAAGAGAATAGTTCAAGTTTTTGTCAAAAAACCCTTCCCCATGCCACCCAGGCTTCTGAAATAAGTTGAAAGGGGTGCCATCAATGCAGAGGAAGCCACCATGCCACTCCTGTCATGTCCTCCCTTCAACCCACTATTTGAGACCTCTTCCATTCCTCCTGATCTTCTTGATTGAGTAGATCAAAATGAATGAATCACATTGTCATGGTGTTTCAAAATGGCAATCATTACTTGTTTAAAGCAGTTATATACAGTGCCAATGGAGACCCCTGCCCATTCAGCCAAATCTGTTGTCATGGCAGCATTTCCACAGTGGCCCACACTATTGAGAAAAATCATGAGTTGAATAGGGACAGGAAGCTGTGAGTTATTGGAATCATTGTAGAAGATAGTGTGTGGCTGGATACATTCAATGAGTTTGTCAAAGACAGTGGGGGATACACAAAGCTTTCAGCAAAATTTACCAGGGGCATGCATCCCCCATTCTGGCAGCAGGTGCAGTTGTGGGGCATGGCTAATTTTTGGTCTCATGTTAAGAATACAGCTGACCTCTACCTCGTCATGCAAAGCACAAACACCATCTATAAACTCTGTAAACACTCAACTAGCCATCTCTGGCCCATCTGATGAGAGCTGGGAGGATGCAAGTGAGTAGGCAGTTGTAATCATAATACCCAACATCAGGGAGTCCAAAGATACATCCAAAGATACTGAAGAAACAGACATGCTAAGGGATCCACCGCTGTCACTGGAGGCACTGTAATCATCTTCCGAGTCTGATTCCTCAAGTAGCTCATCAAGCATATGTTGCACAAGCTCTACATAGCGAGCCAATATAAGGTCATCATGTGTATTTTTGAGGGCTCGTAGCTGTTATTTTCGTTGTGATATGCGAGGCATGGCTGATCTTATCAGCGTAGTATGGACAGTGATCAGTGTAAGCAAAGCGGAGCTATAATTTGGACTTTCAATAACGTTGTTCAACTTTCCAAACACGTTGTACTTCTCTTTACTTTTTGAACTTTGAATACCACTATTCTGATCTGTCCACCAGTTCTCTGATGCTATCATTGCTTTTTCGAGGCAGACGCTTCAAATAGTACGTGCCATTCTACGGTGGCCGCGCGAATATGAATAAATCGTGCACAACGTATATGGGTCCCAACGGTGTGTGGATTCGAAGGGTCTGTAGGGTCCATCAAGCTTTCTGCATAGGAGGATCAACAAACGGACGACAAACTCACGGAACTGTAAATGGCACAAAGCCTCAAGCAACGCATACTGATTACTACAGAGTTTAGATAGAACAGAAGGCAAACTGGTCGTGAATGTGAGACACACGTTCATCATACCGCATATCATGAACAAAAAGCTCACTCATTTTGAACGAGACATTATGCCCAGATAAATCAGGTATCGGTTCCTGAGGGAAAGCGAAGAGTGCAAGGCGAGTCTGGCGCGAAAAATGACAACATATCCTGCTATACCCCCAAACATCATCCTCGTCAGCGTTGCCAGTCATCCAGAAACTGGAATTATGTCACCATGTGAGGTACGCTCTGGCGAAGAATGTTGTCGTGTTCAATGTAGTGCGATGAAAATATGTGGAAATGTCCCCTGGAAACGCTGAATATGAAAAATTAGGTGAAGTAGGGAAGGGACGTACAGCAGGTGGATTCATTGTCTACACCGGCAAATAATCTCAGAGATTACACGAGGAATGATATCACAATGGAATCCTGAGTGAGGAACAGATGGACGTAAGACTAGGCTATTAGAGATTGAGTCCGCTAAAATACTCAAACGACGTACAACAAACTCAACTGTATCCAAACAGGTCTGTAGACGTGGAGCCTCTGAGGGTAGATATGAAGCTACAGGCAATGAAGAGTGTGAATTGAGCAACCCATGAAAATACAAATGGTTGAAACTCGCAAACAAGGTTGTAGTGCGTGTGAGCTGAGCAGCGGAGTACAAGTGTCTTCCAGCGGGACTAGGTACCAACGGTCTGTCGGATACGAGGCAACTTGGACGAAGGAGAAAGGTAAAAGCTAGATACGTCATCAATCGAGTTGCATGCGGGTTTATAGTGAAGAGCAATCAGCCCACCAAACGCAGACAACTATAAAGGAGGATCAGGAAGTATCCAATCAGCATCGATTCGCTTAAAAAAATATGTTGAGTCACTTTTGGCCAACCTTTCACCATAGTTGAGCTCGAAGAGATGCTATGATGAGAGATGGAATTAGGGAGATATTGGACTTCGAGCTAATGCTGCTGATTGCCACAGCATTGCATATTCGAAGTGCTTGATCTTGTGAACTTCCGGTACCAGATATATTGCACAGCTATCCGCAATTGCTGAAGGAGTCTAGGGTTAGCGAAGTTGAACATTGCAAAGTTGAATCTCCCTTGCAAGACGCTGCCATCAAGGCAATGAAATGGGATTACCCTAAGACAGAAAAGAAAAGCAACATACAGTGGATCGCTGAGGTCGATAACGCTTGCGTAAGTCAAATACACTTCCAAAATTGAAATGGACGCACCTCCAATCCAAGTTCGAAGCCTCCACACGTGATCATCCACGATAAGTATAAGTCGCCACGCATCGAACGGAACTTGAAGCTAACTTGTGGGTGCAGCGCAGTAAGAATATGATGGCGCCATGCTGTATTTGAGGGTTCGGAATAAACTCGTGGCCACAGCGCTAATTAGCCACTTGCTATGAGACCACTGCCTTAAGGTAGCGGGAATCAGCGTGTTATTAAGTAGTTAATGAATTACTACCAAAAACCACAAGGTTAATCACAATGCTAGAAAGGGGAGGAAACGTGTAAGGAAGCTCTACTTACATGTGTGCAAAAAGCGCTGCAAAGATTCATGAAAGGATTGAGTTTGAACTTGGTCCGCTCGTTCCAGGCCTGCTCAATTATACAGGTCGACTGGCAGAGGTGTTGGACGAAGACCGAGGGTGAACAATGTAAGGCTGATGGTAAGTTCGGGAGGGAATTGTGAATGGAAAAGGAGGGGAAAATGATGAGTAAGAGCCCATAGTAACAAGGAACAGATTGGTGTAGGTACGATACGAGTAGCGCTAGACTTTTGAGACAAGTAACAGGACTGAACGTTTCAAGGACTTCTCTGAGGTGCTTTTGAGCGGAGAATCTTCTAGGATAGAATTCGCTGTAGATACAAGAGTGTACATGGGCTAACTATACTAAAAAAAATAAGGGTCCTCGGTGATGGATGAGCTGCACGGAAAATAAAGATTGAATGAATAGTTTTTGACAGAATAACGAGGCTCGAGTTGACAGCGGTGACTTTTGAAAATAGTGTGTCAGTAACGATCGAGGGAAGAGGCTGAATGTAGACAGAGATAACGAGTTTTGCAGTAACAGGGACTGAGACCATATGGACTGAGGACGGCAGTGAAGGATTTATTAATATCCGCGTGACTCGGATACGAAAGGTAACATCCGTGAGTCACGTGGACGGTCTCGAATTCCGCTTCGAGCGTTTAAGGTTTGATTTGAAGCGGTGGTCCGGGCAATCCTTACAGCAAAGTGAAGGGTGACGAGGAAGTGTCGTGAACCAAGTTATCAATGCACTGAGCAACGAGACCCAAGAGGCAAGATCTAACTCACAAATTTCAAAATTTCGTTGCTATCCAAATTCCCTCGTCCTTGTACTATGGCCACCTGGCGGCCAGTATAATAAATTATGTTGAGTCGCCGACACGCTGGTCACCTGTGACTCATAGAGTTATTTAATATCGATAATGTTCCCGACCTCATCTCCCAGGCCTGCAGGTATGGAAGATCGTGTTGTTTGTATGTTAGCGGTATCATCTTCACCGTGTAAGCCTGCAATCCAAGTACTACCATCATCATCCTCTACGGCCACGCGTGCGAGCTCGCTTTCCACATTAAAAATTGGGCATTCCCCTTGCAACGACAACCTTCTACCACTCGCAAATGGAAAATCGAACATCGATGATGCCTCCGACGTGTTGTCCGTCTGAAGAACCCTGGTCGAAGCTGGACAGCTTGGAAGATACATTTTCGAAGGAACTAAGTAAGGTTCGACTCATCACAGGATACCATAGAGGATTCAGATAAGTACATCATATGAACGCAATTTTCATGTTCCGAAGGCTCGGATGTACACGTTGTAATGTGATACATATGCCTTACAGATGAGAACATTGGGTTGCATCTTTACCCATACCGCACCGTGTCAAACATTATTCATTGATGTTGAATTGGTTCAGCTTGCCTCAAGCACCTCGTAGTTCACACAGGCAGGAAGAGCAAGTGGAGTAATTGGGAATTAATGTAGGCCAGCGGCCAGCTGGGTAAGTTGCCAACAGATTTGACGTGGCTTTTTTACCCTGTCACCCACGAAATGACCGGAAGGGATAGGTTTTGCGTAATTTCTCGTTGTGCGGAATCATTCGCTGGGCATAACTATTCTGCCAAACCATATAAAAGCAAGTCATCTTCCTTTTGTCACCAGCGTTCGATCCGCCTCAAAGAAATTATTTGAACACCTCAGTAGATCATATCACCTCAACCAAACAATGCATTTCTCGTTCCTCGCCGCCATCGTTGCGTTGACGACATCTATTATGTCTGTTACAGCAGGGCAGCCAGATTGTAGCCCACTGGGCGGGATTTGCAACCAGGACAGTGATTGCTGCAATGAATTGGATATTGAACCAGTCCTTTCCTGCATTAGTGGCCTTGTGAGTATCTTGCTTCGCGTCTGGTTTTCATCTGATGCCACTCGCCCTTTGTCGCAGCCTCAGATCCAGGGCAAATTTTGCGCTTACAACGGTCTCATCGAACCCTGAGAATAAACTAATTTGCAAGTAGCGACACACTAGTGAGTGTTTCTGCTTTGGCATCGGTGCTGCAAGCTGTTGATTGAACTGCTGATTCAGAAATGAATAGAGACGACGAGTTGAAGGAGTACATAGTATGAGTGAATTGAAGTATTTGGGTACTTGATGTGACCTACATATGCGCTCGCTTCGAGTCCCAGCTAAGATGGAGGTTCAAGGTGCATCTCGTGTGCAAGCTGAAGTTAGCGTAGGAGTTAGTTGTTTGAAGTTCGAGCTGCAGGTGCTATCAGAAAGCCCATCTTTCAGACTCTGGTACAAGCCTCATGTTGGATTTAGAGTATACCGGCAACTCGGAGCTCGAGACTGACAAAGCACGCAGCAAGATTTATAATATTTCGGTTATGTAGAAACCCGTCCGAAAGCACTAATATTTTACAGTATATAAGAGTAGTTTACAATTCTTGTACATTACGCGTTATCTACGGGTTCCCTGTACACCTGAGTTTGGTCGTACTTCGACGAACGTGTCTGAGACTTGCGGAAAACTCATCACCTCATGTATCTACCAGATCTCGGAGGATACAGTCAGCAATTAAGACATCGACGATCGACGACATCATGAAGAAGATAGGGTAGGATCTTAGATCAAGTTTCGTGACTCATGTTGTTTTCGTAATCCTCAAAGCTACCATACCCTTTACGCAGGTTCAAACTTCGATTGTTCCACCCCTGTTTATAAACAGGCGCTCAAATCTTTGAATTCTATCCTATAGCTAAGAAAATGGGTCCCAGCGTAGCGTTCGTGTCTCTTACCGAAGAACTACGGTTCAACATTTTGAGCTTCCTTTCTTGCCGAGATATCCTTTGTTGTTGTAAAATAATTGAAACTCACAAACAAGGTTGTGATGCGTGTGAGCTGAGTGGCTGGAATATAAGTATCTCCCAGCGGCACTGTACCAACGGTCTGTCGGATACGAGGTAACTTGTATGAGGGGGGAAAGGTAAAGACTAGATATGTCGTCAATCGAGTTGCATGCTAGTTTATAGTGAAGAACAATCAGCCCACCAAACGCAGACAACCATACAGGAGAATCAGGAAGTGTCCAATCAGCATCGATTCGCATGAATAATATGTAGTGTCACTTTTGGCCAACCTTTCACCATATAATTGAACTAGGGCTGAGATTTGAGCTTGAAGAGATTTCGAAGCCTCCGCACGTGATTATCAACAATACAAGTTGCCACGTATCGAA
The DNA here is from genome assembly GCA_016695475.1 of Suillus decipiens. Classification (NCBI taxonomy): domain Eukaryota; kingdom Fungi; phylum Basidiomycota; class Agaricomycetes; order Boletales; family Suillaceae; genus Suillus; species Suillus decipiens. Next base: position 150,504 of record MU172961.1, read on the forward strand.
CGGAACTTGAAGCTGACTTTGTGGGTGCAGCGCAGTAAGAATATGATGGCATCACTCTGCATTTGAGGGTTTGGAATGAAACTCGTTGCTATGGCACTAATTAGCCACTTGCTACAAGCCCACTGCCTTAAGGTAGCGGGAATTAGCGTGTTATTAAATAGCTAAATGACTTGCTACCAAAAACCACGAGTGGAACGGCATCGCCATGCTCCAGCTCACGTTCCGGCCTTTTGGCTATAAGCGCCCTGCCTTGCATTCCATATACAATGATGATGCTACACAAGTCTCGCACCTCACAGCCAGACTTCCGCATTGGGCATGTACCACGATACCGCATATTTGGATTCCTGCGTCATAGGCGATTATGTTGGCCTCAAGGCATACACATGTGCATAAGCGCTAGCGCTTGAACCTCGCTTATTACGCTTGGATTAATACATGTGGAAACCCGTCGAAAATATCGCTGGTAGGTGAAGTAGGGAAGAGGCACACGGTAGGTGGCTTCATTATCAACTCATCGGCAAATGATTCAGGATCACACAAATGTTGAATGATATCATATCGGAATCTTGAGTGAGGAACGGATGGTTCCTTACGACCCTGTCGAGAAGAACATCAAGTGCCAATCTGCAAAACCAACCTGCAAAACCACTGAAACGAACGCTTAGCTTAAGCACATTACGGACGCTTACGAACGCTTACGACTTCACTAGCGCACTCATCTAATTAGTGGAGCCAAGGTGTAATAACAACTAAAAGGGCGCGTGAGCCGACACCGATTAAATATAGTTCCCAAACGGCACCTCAAAGGCTCGTTTCTGGATTTGCTGATGAATGAAATCTTCACGTGTCTGCGTAAGAGCAGCTGACTCTGAACTTGATCTAGGAAGACTGAACTGTGTAAGTGTGGGACTTGATGTAATTGATGTCCTCGTAATTGAGACTACGCCGACGGTCTAGTTTGCGTGAATTTTAGTTGGTAACATCAACGAGTTTATCGTAGAGCTGTAGAGTTTGGTGTACAAGGGATTTTCGGATGTTGAGAACCTCACAGATTTGTCTGATAGAAAGTCCTTGTACATGACGAATAACAGGAATGCGAAGCTTTAGATCAGAGGAAATAGCCCAGTGAGGAATATCGTGTTGTGTATTTTATTATTCTCACGCTCAGTGACTCACGTGGTTCTGGAGCCCTGGCCCCAAAAAAAGTTGGATTCCGCATAATTATGAAAACTGTTGTAATGGTTATGTATGGATTAATGCCCGTGGCGCCCAGAGCAGAATGAATCCAACGACTCAGAGTTGCTTAATAATTGCAGGCGGCGACAAAGCCCATGAAATTTAGATTCAGGGTTTGCATCGATCACAGGGTGCACCGACCCTAGTATTCTTCGAAGTACTACTAGTTGAACGGGCATCAGTAAATGTGACTTGGCTCAAAAGCGCTCATAGTAGTACTAAGATGCATATGTGCATGTTCTTTTTAGTTAGTTCAGGTCAAGCGTTCATAACGTCTGTTTTTGGTTATGTTGGACCCTGATGTATCATGCACCACGAATATTTATAACATATTTATAAAGCATCAGACATACTAGCAGTACCAGTAGATCTACTAAATCCTTCTTTGAAAAAAAGAAAGCGTTGATGAGTGCGCTACTGAAGTTGTAAGTGTCCGTACTAAGTGTCCGTAATGCGCGTAAGTTAAGCGTTCATTTTAGTGGCTTTGCTGGTGGCCTGACGTATCTGTGACACTGGCACATAAATTGGCGATTTCGATTGGTTCGGGCCATCATGTGCCAGATTGGTGCCACTGCCCACAGACTGTGAAATATAATCATTAGAGTTTGGAAGCGAGTGCTCGAGTGATCATTCGATTGCCTAAAATAACATCAGCCAATCTACCCTATCAACGAGAACCGAGTGATCGTGTTGCATGCTCTAAAGTATTTTTATTAGGCTCGAACTTGGAAGGACTACCACTGATTAGCATATGTCGATTGCTAGGATATGCTAATCTCAGCATAGAGACTCTTCGGTCAGGTAGGACTAACATGCAACCGACACCCTCATATGATGTACCGCGCCCCACGGGTCCTTTGCGTGTATGGGTGGGTTCATGCCCTACTTCAAGGGTAAGTCACAGGCCGTTCATACTCATCATGAACTTCGGCGCTTTGTTTGTGACGTATTCGCGGGCATGCCTGTTATGTGAGGCATAGATGGAAGATCGAAGTAAGGGTCTTGCATGGCAAGCGTTGGCGAGGTCACTCTCGTGGCATCCTCATCATATTTGGATTCGGAGGATGAATTTATTTTTGTCCGGCAAATTTACCCACATGTGAATGCGGGAAATGAGGATGATCAGCCAATCAGCACTTTTTGCGGTCTGATTGCATACGATTTCAGTGGAAGTGACTGTAGTATCTAGATTCCCTCTGCCGGTGGTATGGTAGCCTCGAGTTATGTATGAGCAATGGGCATCAGCACTTGAACCTGGCTTGTCTATCATTGATAGACTAATACACGCAGCGGCAGCTGCACCAATAAAAAGGGAGCAGAACGAACAGACGCCATGCCCTCAACTTTACAATGATCCTCTTACTTTGTGCTGCTCTCTTCAGCGTACCGTTTTCTAGTGCTTCACTCTCGGGTCTCAACGACACCCATATCCATACATCTGATGCCTACGACTGCCCATCCTGCAACACTAGAACCATGTGGGATATTATCTCGAGCTGTGGCTTAACTTTGTTCGCGTGCACATGGACTGCCGTCCATATGAACATTCCGTATGTGGACCACGACAACTATAACATTCAATTTTGTCGTCTATGTCTCATGGTGGTGGCGTTCATCGCCCCAGAAGTCATAACCGCCTTGGCCGCATGGGAGCTTTTTAAGGCATATGAATTCGCAAAGGATTTTAATCATCGTGCCTTAGGCTTTGATGTACCAGATGTTGCATGGTGGAGAAAACTGGGGGTTATGCTACTTGGTTGTATCCGACGATTAAGACCACGCAATTTTTGTGGCATCCGACGTTCATCCGACGGTCAGTCGCATATTCAGACTCTTCAACCAGGAAGAAACTAACATGAGACAATGCAGATGCTTCTAAAGGATGGACAGTGACGCACGGGTTCTTTGCATATATGGGAGGATTCGTGCTTTATATCGATAATAAACCGCAAGCCGTTCTCACACCCGCGGAGCTCCTGCAGGTTGTTTGTGATAAATCCGTGGAAATGCCTAACGTCACAGAAGCAGACATAGAAGACCGAAGCAAGGGCGATCTGTTATCAAAATGCGTCGCTATTCTTCAGCTATTGTGGTTTGTCATCCAGATCATCGCCCGCTACGCCCAGCACCTCCCAGTAACACTGCTTGAAATCGACACCCTCAGCGTAACCGCTGTGGCCTGCATCTCCTATTTCTTATGGTTGAAGAAACCTAAGGACATAGGACGTCCTTATATCGTTCATTGGGACTCAAAAGCAAAAAAATCTCCATCTGATTACGACTTCAAGGACAAGTACTAGTACGTTATCAATATTCCTAGAAGAACTTGTTCTGATTTGCCTGCATTCAAGTTCAACATCACGTCTGGGACAATCCTTTCGACATTATTTCCTTTACATTAGGTTTCTAGACCTGACCTTTGCTGGGGCCCCGACGTTCATTGCAAGTGTCGGTGGAATGGTGTTTGGAGCCATACATTGCCTGGGCTGGAATGTTTTTCCAAGACACACAGAGCAAATCTTGTGGCGTGTTGCTTCTATTGGGATGCCATGTTCACTGATGGTGCCTCTTCTCGGTTCTGTAGTTGCGTTGTTATTACATAGTTACTTCAAGCCGAAGGACGACACCGAATATGTGAACTCGATACGTACATGGTTTTGGGATAAAGTATTACCGGCCTGTGAACGTGCATGGGATAAAATAACAACGGCCCTTGGACTTCCATCGGAGGCTGAAGTACCAACGGCCTTGGAACGTGCTGAAGTACCAACGGCCTTGGAACGTGCTGAAGTACCAACGGCCTTGGAACGTGCATTAGAAAAAGTCCCAGACTTGCTAAAATGGATCGTCATTGTTCTCCTGATGGTGATCGCAGCTGTTGTTGGAACTGTTCTCGGAATTGTTCTCGGAGCTGTTGTCACCATCGTCACGGCTCCTGTCCTAATTGTCCAGATTGTTGCCATGGGCATAATACCCCTTTACTTATTTGCACGGTTTACAATAATTGCGCTCATGTTCCTGAGCTTACGATCACTTCCTCCTGGCGCATACGATACAGTAGTTTGGTCCCACTTTATTCCACATTTGTAATTTCATATAACAGAGTATGCTAACTTAACTTGCCTTGCTTAGTCTTCATCGGTCGCTGTTGAAATTGGAAGTACGAGTGACTCGGGCTGCATTGGAGGGATATGATGAGGTCGTCGTGGACCGCTCATCTTACTCTGCATTTACAGGCATAGATGCTTGTCGGAATATCAGGGCTCGAGGTACGAGCTCGACACTTTTCGGGATTCTTCGGGAATGATGGCGTGATATTGGCGAGCATCGGCAGCATAGTTTTACCGCTGGCAGACATATATAAGGTATTTTACGGTACGAGATGCTATGCGTTTGTAATCGGGTTACCTGTACAATCGAGTTAGATCGTACTTCAAAGAACGTCTCTGAGACTTGCGGATAACTCAACAATGCTATGTATCTACGACTCGCAGTATATATGATTATTTACTTAGCAGGAGCAGAATCAGATCTATAATTCTTACGACAATGTCAAGGACTGATTGATTTACTCATAACTCGAGCATGCCACAAAACCGAATCTATTGAAAGGCTGCAGTGAACAACAGGCAATTCGATCGGAATGTGGCTGCAACAGTGTCTGAATGCATAGTCAGTACAGTACTTCGTGCGTGCATGTCATCGAGGGATGAAACCGAGCAAAGGACAGTCCCGACTAAATCGTTTATGAGCATGGCAATGCATCGTGCTAATATACCCACCAGTACAATCGTGCGGCCACGCAGGCTCGAAAGAGAACCTGGACGCCCAGGGGCAGGGAAGATATAAAGAATGCATATTTTCTACCGAGGACGAATATGATTGACAAGTCGGTCACTGAAATCGGTCGTGGTGCTGTTTTACCACCGCGTGCTAGCCCTTCCGGTACGAGCCAAAGCGCTTGGCACTCGAGTACTCAAGTTTTGCATTTAATGTCGAAGATTATGCCAGTACTCGGGCCATAATTCACAACAGACCAAAGTCAGATTCAAACATCAAATGATACACAAGCGAGTTTTTGTTTTCTGACTTGTCAGTACTTGTTCCTTCGTATTGATAACCTTCGCCGCCGTGTATGATCTTGGAATCAAATTCAATGGATTATACCAGATACAAGAGCCGGATGCTTTCCAAACAGGAGAGTAATCCAGCCATCGGTTCTCGACTCGTTGACAAACAACGCGAGATGAGTCTGGTGTTTGCAAAGTTAAAGTGCATGTTGACCGTCATTTTATCTTAGCGCCAGCGCCATTGTCATTTTCAGCCACCCAGTAAGTCTTTATGTTATGCTCTGTCGATAAATACAGAGCAATAGCACGCATATCTGACTTATATGTTGAGATGGAATCAGGAAATAGAGGTTCTTGTAAATTTCTATGCCGCCAATACCATACCTGATTATAAAAATGTGCATGATCTCGTCATCATTCAAGCCTTTATATCATGCACTCTGTTAATGGATACAGGGCGATAAAATGTATGGCGGGATTGATGGCAGCTCGAAACGCAAAACGTAAAGAATTATCGCTAGAAAGATGAAAAAGAGGAGGAATACGAGGGTTTCTGAATGGTTTGTTGAGTTCCCTGAATAAATCAATTGACAAACGGACGACGAACTCGCGAGATTACAAAGCATCAAGCAACGCGAACTGCTTGTCGTAGATTTTAAAGAGCACCAAAGGAGATCCGGTCGTGAATGCAAGACACATGTTAATAGCATCGTATATAATGAAGAGAAAGATCGCTCACGTTGAACGGACATTATGCCCAGCATAAATCAACTATCGGTTCTAGAGGGGTGCCGAAGAGTGCGAGACGAGTCTGGCGTTTGGGATGAGCAGGAAATGATTAATATATCCTGCTATACCCCCAAACACCATCCTCGTCGGCGTCGTCAGTCATCCATAAACTGGAATTATGCCACCATGTGGGGCAGGCTCTGACGAAAAATGTTAATATTGAGGTCGATGCAGGGCAATGAAAATATATGTGGCAATGTCCCTTGGAAACGCTGGATATGAAAATTGATCGCTGGTAGGTGAAGTAGGAAAGAGACATACGGCGGGTCACTTCATTATCTACACCAGCAAATAACTCAAGACATCACACGAAGGTGGATTCATCCCAGAGCGGAATCCTGGATGAGGAATGGATGGACGGCAAGGCTGAAGAGTAGGGTATTAGAAATTCAGTTCGCTACAACAGTCAAACGATGCACAACAAACTCAACGGTGTCCAAATAAATTTGCAGACGCGGACTGAAGGCAGATATAACGCCACGGGCAATGGAGAAGAGACACATGATTGAAACTCGTAGACCAGGCTGTGGTGCGTGTGATCTGAGTGATTGGAGTATCTTCCAGCGGCACTGTACCAACTGTCTGTCGGATACGAGGTAACTTGGATGAAGGTGCGAAAGGTAAAGGCTAGATACGTCGTCAATCGAATTGCGTGGGGTTTTATATAATGAACCGACCAAATGCAGACAAACATCAAGGAGGATCAGGGCATCGAGTCAACCTTTCACTATAGATGAACCCGGTCCGGTATTTAAGCTTGAAGAGATGCTATGATGAGAAACGGAATTAGGGAGATATTGGACTTCAAGCTAATGCCGCTGATCATCATAGCACCGTATTCGCCATACTTGATTCGGTACCAGAACGGAGAACAATGTCATTTCTTAATTTGAGAAATGGCAGAGTTATCCGGTTGTTTGCGTTAGAGAGATTGAATTATCTTTGATGCTACCATGCTAACGCCATAGTCTAGAATCGTCGGCGGAAGAAAAAAAAAGACATACGGTGGATGTTGCCTGCGCGTGGTACTCTCCGCTCAGTAAGTCGAACGCGCTTCCAAATGGACATACCTTGAAACCAAGTTCGAAGCGTCTACACGTGATAATACACGATATAAGTCGCCGCGCATCGAACCAAAAGTCAATCAATGGCGTTAACAGGTGCCTTACTCCTCTTAGCACTCGCACTCATCGCATATTCCCGTCTCACTCGTCCCTCCTTCCCCCCAGGCCCAACTCCACACCCAATCATAGGCAACATCCTCGATATCACTCCAAAAGAACTCTGGCTCACCGCATTCAAATGGGCACGCACATACGGACCGGTAACCCATATCCGCATATTCAACCAATCCCTCATATTCCTCAACACCCCAAAAGCAGTATTCGACCTCTTAGATAAACGCGGGTCTATATATAGTGATAAACCGCACCTCGTCATGGCTGGTGAGCTTTGTGGCTGCGAGAATATGGCCGCGTTCACTCCATATGGCGACCGTGCGAGGAGACAGAGGAAGCTTATGCAGAAAGCGTTTGGGTCTGCTGTTATTCCTAGGTACCATGCCTTGATGCAGATGGAAACCAGACCGTTTTTATCTAGGTTAGTTAGTAGCCCCCTTCAATTTCAAGACCATATCAGAAGGTTCGTCCCCTTTCCGGTCAACGGCGTGGTCTCATATATACTTCAGATATGCAGGCGGACTCACCCTCCTCGTCGTCTATGGCCACCAAGTAAAATCAAATGACGACCCCTTCCTGAACCTCGCAGAAGAATGTGTAGGCATCCTCGCAAACCGTATCGCAAGCGGAGGTGGGATATGGCCCGTCGATATCTTTCCAGCCCGTCAGTCTCTTTTCTCTTCTGCTGTCCAAACTCACCTTTTCCGTCCCAGTCAAGCATCTCCCTGTGTGGTTTCCCGGCGCATCTTTCAAGAGAAACGCCGCAATCTGGAAAGCGAAAATGGAAGAATTCGTAGACCGCCCATATGAATTCGTCAAAAACGAAATCGTGAGCTCTTCCTCCCTCCCGTATCTCAAAAACCAACTCTCCCACAGAAAAAAGGAACCGCCCGTCCCTCTTTCGTATCCACCCTCCTAGAACCTCCAAAACCCTCCTCCTTTGACACATCCTTCGACTCTATCAGCACCGACGACGACGAGGTATCTCTCGCATCCTCGAGCGACCGCGATACCTCCTTCCCATCCGACAACACAAAAGCCAAAGACGCAGCTACATATGACCATGATATCCGGTGGACAGCTAATTCCATGTATTCGGGTACGTGCCCTACCTCATTCACATTCCCGTCACGCGGACCACAACTAACAAAACACCATCCACGCCCGAAACACTCACTCACCGGGAATAACTCACATCAAAAGCCAGCATCGATACAACCATCACAACTCTCTCCCATTTCATCCTCGCGATGGTTCAGTGCCCCCATGTACTCCTGCGCGCTCAGGCAGAACTCGATGATGTCCTTGGAGATGGGTTGGGATCAGCATCGAAAGCAAAACGCCTACCCACCTTCGAAGATCGCGCAAAGCTCCCGTACTGCGATGCGGTGTTCACGGAGACACTTAGATGGGGAGTGCCTGTTCCACTTAGTGAGTGATCTGCGTCATGTGAGATATTGGCGGGGCTGATTTCGTTTTCTACCTTGTGTCTTCCTTCAAATTGCTCGGCATTCCGTCTACTCCACCATCCATCACAACACCACCCCACGCACGCCAGACCTCCCACACAGGCTAACTCAAGCAGACACCTACGAAGGCATGCACATCCCACAAGGATCCCTTGTATTCGGGAATATATGGGCTATCATGCGTGATCCTGAGTTATACCAAGATCCGGAGGTGTTTGAGCCTGAGAGGTGGTTGGCGCGCGATGCGATCGCTGGTATGGAGGAGAGGAGGAATGTAGATATGAGTGGGGACGTGGGTAGGGAGGAGGATGAAGAGGCTGGGAAGGAAAGAGATCCGAGAGCGTTCGTTTTTGGATTTGGGAGGCGGTGAGTAAATTTTTGTTCTTGATTCGGGTGGAGTCTGGCGTATTCTTGGCATGACGTCATCTTGGCATCTGTCCGTTCTTGTTCATCATCTCCTCATACTACCTTTTCATTCTATCCACACACCTACCCACAGCCGCTGCCCAGGAACCCACCTCGTCGAATCTTCAGTATGGCTCTTAATCACCAGCATGCTCGCAACTCTTGATATACGCAAAGCGAAGGACGATAAGGGCGTGGAGATCGAACCTGTTGTTCGGTTTGAGAATGCTGTTTTTAGGTGAGTCTTTTTGGATGCGGGTGTGGGGTTTGGGGTATATGTTGCAAGTGGAGACGGGAGTCGGTTGGGGTTTCGGTACATCGCATCGATCTCCACTGCGAAGCGCCGGTGATACGAGGATGCGGACCTTGGTTTCGGTTTTGTCTTGCACGGATTTTGTTGATTTTTTGTGCGATATGATTTTGTTCTCGTTCCGCTGCCCCTCCCCTTTTTTTCGTTATTTCCACCCTCCCAACTCACAAATCGCTTAGTACGCGCTAACCCCGTTCTATATCCTACAGAACCCCAAGCCCGTTCGTATGCGATATACGTCCTAGGAGCGAGGAAGCGCTCAGGTTGATCATGGAGGGTGAGTAGCTTGGTGTGTGGTGGAGTGTGCAGGTTGGGGTGCTCATTGTGACGGCGCTGGAATCCTGTCCTGATTGAGGTGGACTGCACGTGTTCTTGATAGGGCCTGGAGTCTCGTGAAAGTGAAAAGTATGTGCATATCGTATCATGTCATTATGAAGCTCGTGTTCGTATTCGCATACTGTAACTTGGGATCGTTTTAGGCGAGGACTAAATGACATGTTTAGGAAGGGCTGTCTATCACGACATTCTCATGCTGTGTCATACAACCAACTCTCGGAGGTTCAGGATGCCACCTTTCTGTAGGCTGTAAGGACGGAGTGATTTGCAATTTTTCATGTCGACGCCATGCGCGCGCTTCATATCGCAAACTTCGACAATAGTGGTTGCAAATCGCTCAAGGGGCTCCAGTGAAGCGCGCACATGGCGTCGACATGAGAATTGCAAATCACTCCGTCCTTACAGTGGATGTCGCAAACTTCTGTGCGACTCTAATGGCGGTCCTAATCCCGTGGACATTGATTTTTGCAGATCAGGCTGGTTAACAATTTGAACAAACTCGAGTCTCGTCCGGTGTTGCGTCCGCCCAAACCCCATTCCGAATGATACCCATGTACAAACCCTACCCTTATCATGCATCAAGCTTCATCTATGCTCCTCAAGCTCAATAATGCCGCGTCAAATTTAAACCTCACACACGCTGCGTCAATGCCACGACCGCATCAAATGATTTCAGTTCTCTGTTCAATTTTTTTTGTTGCGAACAATTCTTTCTGTCTATCGGCTTCCTCAATTGATCAATCAACAGGACGCTACACATTCCGCTATTAGTAGATGGAACTTATCCATCCTGCCCTTCTCCTCGATAGACACTGATAGCCATCGTTAAGCATGCTTCCTACTCGGGCGCGAGCTGTACATAGCTCATTTGGGTAACGGGCTTATACAATACCGACCCATAATCTATCCGCATGTTGTTAGCCTCTATTTCTCCTGCTATCGCAGAGCTGCCGAACGACTACTATCACGCCATCCATTCCTAATTCCAAGAGTGGTTAGAGAGGTTTTCAAGACTTACAACTAAGCCTACTACGACCCATAATTTATCCGCATGTTGTGAGTCGCCGAACGACTACTATCACGCCATACATCCCTAATTACCAGAATGGCTAGAGGTTTTCAAGATTTACACTAAGCCCACTAGCATCGTGCATCACCTCGGTGATTTGAGAACCTTTCAGCTGTCAGATCCCATACTATCACTCCGTGTAACTGATGCGTTCTGTCTTCCTCACTGTTGTGGCTATTTTGACAGCATCTCTTTCTGTCACCGCGACCACCAGCTGTTTTCGACAGAAGCACGCAATGTGTCGGAACAGGCGAAACTTGTAAGACCAACAGCGACTTCTGCGATGATGCTCAATGTCTTGCGAGTAGTTTGCGTCCTGTCAACCTCCTGACTGGACTGTTGCGCCTTGTAATAGATGCCCAGTGGTGAGAATTCTGGAATTTGCGTTATCGATCTCTGAGGGGAGCTCGCTCGCTGCATAGGTGAGTCATGCTTTTATATATATATCCAATTTCATGTCCCATGGAGAGGTGTACTCTGAGGACAATGCTATCTAGTCGAGGGGACCCCCAGTGTCCCCAGCGCATCTCTCGGCGCGCGAATGCCCCGGTGTGAGACGTACCCCCATCAGTCTGCCGTTCCCGCCGACCGTGGTGAGTCATGCTTAGCGCTAGTACTGTCATTAAAGACGCATGTTTTCTTAGTCGATTGCTGATGGTTGTCGTTGCACAGATTTCATTGTCGCTTGAGTAACTTAGGACATTTGACCCATATGTGCACCCTCGGTAATGACTAAGTTTAAAATGAAAAGTTAGCCGGTACTGTGAGACAACCTGTGACAGTGCTTGAAAGACTGGTTGATCTTATCCTATGGCGCTGCATCAGCTAAATTATTCAACATATACAAAAATTACACACGCAGACGACACATAAATGAAGTACGCATACACACCCACTCGTTCACAATGTTTACCAACCCTTGGACTTGTACCTAAACCTTACGGCGCGCAGCGCCAACACTTCATGGGTAGTAAATTAGTCTTAAAGCACATCCTAAACCTTAGCAAGACTCCCAAACCTCGTCATTCCTCACCCTCAGCAGAAAATGTTCAGGAATGTTGGGGTCAGGCCTGAAAAGGGCTAGGAATGTGAATAGTGGTGGTTGGGACTTGCTTCAAGACTGCTAGGAGATGATCCGCTACACCAAGTATTGGCATTGTGCGACGTAAGGTTCAGGTACAAGTTCCGTTTAAATTTAGGACGCTGAGCGGTGTTCGAATCACGCGAACAGAAGCGAACCGAACGAATTGAACAGCCTTGGATATGATTTTAGATCCACGGACAGATGACAGCACTTTCGCTTTCCTCAGTTCGCTATGTAATACCATTCGACTGACGTTGTTATTTGGTAAAGGTTGGACCCCAGACTCGGTAAAAGGTATGAAGAAGTTCTGCTATTATTATCGTCCTCGCTGCCATCTTGCTAGTAGTACTTACATGTCTTCATTGTCCCGCTCGTCGAGCTCACGTCCTCAGCCCACAGCATCGTCAGCCATCTTTTCCAATCCTTATGTCCCTCATTTCTACCACCCTCTCCCATACAGATCTTGGTTGTGTAGTATAGCATTTCCTTGACAATGTTTTGTTCTTTACGTGACATTGATAAAATTTTGATCATGAGCCCACTTTTTAAAGCTTCCGCGTCTTTGATTTGCCAGATAAGATGAGATGAGGATGCAATATAAAATCAGGACTATCAATGGGAGGAACGTGTATGTACTAGTGTGTACGAGGTGGAGCTGCAGGTAGAAGGAAAAATTTAGAATGCAGTGCAAATCACTGAAGAAAGAATGTCAAGGCCGCGCCGTAAGAACTGACGAGAATCGATGGAAGAGGCAATAAGGGAGGGGATATTGACTGCAAGCGTGATGCGCAGAGGCGCCAGATCTCGGCGTGGATGTGCCGCCCACGGCACCCAGTTTTGATGCCAAAAGAAATCGACCACCGTTGACGGCGTAGTTAGGCCGCAGGTACAGGAAAAAGCGGGAGCGAGGATGGCGACATTCACAGGCACTAGGGTTGGAAAAATGGCAGAGGATGCTATGTGCAAAGACCGTGAGCTAGACGAGTGGGACAACGTCACAAAGAGGACATGCAAGCAGACGATAATACACGGAAAAACTTCTTCGGCCAGCCTTTATGTACTAAATAACGTCAATCAAATGGTTGATATGAACTCTCTGACCCATTTCTATCCTGAGCTGCCGAATAATCACCATTACGTCATTTATTCTTCCTAGAATAGTCAGAGTGGACATAAAAGCAACACCTCAGCGGTGATTCGAGAACCTCTCTGCCAGGTCCCATTCTTCGTGCCACCAATGCGTTCTGTCTTCCTCGCCGTTGTGGCTGTTTTTCTAACAGCATCTCTTTCTGTCAACGCGACATCGGCTGTTTTTGGCAGCGTATCGTCATGTAGCCTATTAGGCCAATATTGTGTGGCCGACAATAGCTGCTGCGGCTGGCAAGAGGGTGTTCATTGTGTTGTAAGTGTCAGTAGCTTACGTCGAATCAACTTCTTGACTGGACCTTTGCGTCTTGTAATAGGGCACCCCTGACGAGAATGCTGGGACTTGCAAGTTGCAAATCTGAGGGGAGCTCGCGCGTCGCAAGGGTGAGTCGTGTTTCTGCTTAGTGCTGGTGTTGGTGCCATCATTAACGATGCGTGTTTTCTTAGTTGATGGTTGTCCCTAGACAAATTTCATCATCGCTTGAGTAACTGGGACGTGAATAGATGTTTTTCCGCGCATGGTGTGCACAACATCAGGCTGCGAAATATATGAGTTGTGGTTGCCATACCTCAGTTCGCTCGTGATTGTATGCGTTGCCGGCGACGTCGTAGTGTAATCTAGTCATGAGTAGAGAACTTCAATATCAGAAAGATAAAAGATCTAGATCAGCGAATGCTCACCTTGTATCCTCGAAAATTCCCTTTATATAATGGCGGGAGTTCAACTATCGGCCGTCGTCGTTCTGAGCCTTCATGCCAGTTTATAGGAACACGAAGAGCCTTGACGTGGTTACTGTCTAACAAAATATTGAAAATATAGAATGTATGGTTGGAGAATGAAGATTTCTTGGGAAGACTTTCACATTGGACGCCAGTTATGTGTCGTACGTTGATGTCGAAGCATACGGAGATACTGCCGTCCCTTCAACTTAGCGAGCGCTAGTGTCAAGTGGAGTGCAGCAGCAGTATACTACTAGTAGTATCGAACGATCTGAACTGTTAACAGCCCTGGACGGCAAAGCCCGAATATACTAGTAAGTGAATGCCGCCTGTTTGCCCGGACAAGTCATCGTTTAACTCAATATTCAAGCTCAAGCCAACGACGTCCGTGTCGCGTCCGCCCAAGCCCCATTCGTGCCTCCGTAATGTCGGTTAAGCTTACCCATGCAATGTCAAATTGTTGAGTTATCCGCAAGTCTCAGACACGTTCTGCAAAGTACGATCTAACTCGATTGTACAGGGAACCCGATTACAAACGCATGACATCTTGTACCGTAAAATACCTCTTTATATATGTCTGCCAGCGGTAAAACTATGCTGCCGATCCCCGCCAATATTGCGCCATCATTTCCGAAGAATCCAGAAAAGTGTCGAGCTCGTACCTCGACCCCTGATATATCCAACACAAATCACATTCACCACGTCAAGTTCAATAGCGCCGCTTCACCACCGTGTCGAACTGCGGAAACTTGAAGTTCAACTGCTGCATCAAGGCCAACTCGAATTCAAGTACTCAAACCTCACTCATGCTGGATCAATGTCACGTTACAACTGCATCAAATGATTTCAGTATCCCAATCATGTTACATAGCCCTACGCTCTGTTGAATTATTATTTTGATAACTTGAATGCGTCTACAATGTATCAAACACCTATTGGAATACAGTACTAACTTGAGTGTTTTCACTAGGTAATCTGTTCTGGCTAATGATGATGTGCATGATTGTTCAACTTGTTTTGTTGCGGCCAATTATTTCTGTTTATCGGCTTCATCGATTGATTCTTTGAATATGCCAGAAGGGGCTGATTTAAGTGAACGATTTGATGGTCTGGGTTGTTGTATGACGATGCCATAGCGTCTACTTTCAAATTGATAGACCGGATCTGATTTTGTTCCCCTCGTCGGAACTAGACAAACAAAAGGGTCCCGCCACTTGTTACGATACGCTGAGTAACACTAAACCTTAATCATTACGAGGAATTAGCGTCGTGCGGTGACAGACACAGTGAAGGCCGCGCTAAATAGTGAGAACTGACAAGGAGGCAACAAGAGAGGGGATGTCGACTGCGAGCGGAGTGACGCTAGATCTCGGTGCCCAGTCTTGATGCCAAAAGAAATCGACTGCCGGCGACGGCATAGCTAGGCCGCAGGTACCAGGAAAGAGCGGGAGCGAGGATGGCGGCATCCACGAGCAGTAGGGTTAGAAAAATGGCAGAGGATGCTATGTGCAAAGACCGTGAGCTAGACGAGTGGGACAACGTCACAAAGAGGACATGCAAGCAGACGATAATACACGGAAAAACTTCTTCGGCCAGCCTTTATGTACTAAATAACGTCAATCAAATGGTTGATATGAACTCTCTGACCCATTTCTATCCTGAGCTGCCGAATAATCACCATTACGTCATTTATTCTTCCTAGAATAGTCAGAGTGGACATAAAAGCAACACCTCAGCGGTGATTCGAGAACCTCTCTGCCAGGTCCCATTCTTCGTGCCACCAATGCGTTCTGTCTTCCTCGCCGTTGTGGCTGTTTTTCTAACAGCATCTCTTTCTGTCAACGCGACATCGGCTGTTTTTGGCAGCGTATCGTCATGTAGCCTATTAGGCCAATATTGTGTGGCCGACAATAGCTGCTGCGGCTGGCAAGAGGGTGTTCATTGTGTTGTAAGTGTCAGTAGCTTACGTCGAATCAACTTCTTGACTGGACCTTTGCGTCTTGTAATAGGGCACCCCTGACGAGAATGCTGGGACTTGCAAGTTGCAAATCTGAGGGGAGCTCGCGCGTCGCAAGGGTGAGTCGTGTTTCTGCTTAGTGCTGACGTTGGTGCCGTCATTAACGACGCGTGTTTTCTTAGTTGATCGCCGAGTTGATGGTTGTCCCTGGACAAATGTCATTATCGCTTGAGTAATTGGGACATGAATGGATGACTTCCCGTACATAGGCAAAATAATGCGGACTCGCGCAACAAGATATCCTATACGAAAAACTAGACCGTAGTCAATGGAGTATCATATACCACTATCAAGCACCAGAAATCAAGATGGAGAAGGAAGTTTTTTACAAAGAGTGAACAAGATAAGGCTGCGAAATGTACCAGTTGTGGTCGCCATACCTGAGTTCGGTCGTGACCGTATGTATTGCCAGCGTCGTCGTAGTGTAATTCAGTCGTATAGAACTTCAATAGAGTGTAGTATTGAGGAGAGACCTAAATCTATGAATGCCCACATTGTATCCTCGAAAAATCCTCTTATGTGGCGGGAGTCCAACTGTCAGCCGTCGTTCTGGATCTCCTTGCCAATTTATAGCAACGCAAAGGGCATTGACGTGATTGATGCCCAACAAAATAATGAAAATATAGAAAGTGTGGTTGGAGAATGAAAATTTCTTGAAGGGATTTTTACATTGGACGCCAAGTTATCTGTCGTGCTTTGATGTCGAAGCACAAGAAGGTACTGCTATCCCTTCAAGTTAGCGAGCGCTAATGTCAAGTTCAGATAAAAAGCTCATCACAAAGCATCCAAACAGGAATGAAAATAAGGTGAGTATGTGACGGATCTGTCGGAAGTGCAGCAGCGGTAGTAACTAGTAAGTAAAACGATTCGGACCCGACGGCAAAGCCCCTTAGTAAGATTATGTCAGCGGATGATCCATTTTGCCTACGGGAAGTCATCCAAAATCTTTTGATATTCTACCCCGAAGTGAGGTATGAGTGTCTGTGTAGGGTTAGAATTAGGACTTTGCGACAGCGACAGTCCAGCACGTGGCCTCTCCTGTCTCCACACCACACAGCTCGCGCCACGCTCCAGCAGGCTCAAACCTGCCTTCTGCTTTTCTTTTCCCCACCCACCGCTTCCTTATCCTCGTTATCTCTCGGATCCTCGGAGCCTGAATTACTACCAGTACCTAAAGGCAGTCAGCCTTAACTACACACTAGCACCACATCTCTCTTTCAGGGGTGCTGAGTTTGAGGCTGTGAGGACGCCCACCCACCCTCGCAGCTCACCTCGGCTCTCTCCCACAGTTTGGGGCTGCCACCCGAAAAACTATTTGCTTTAATACAACAAACATTTCCTTTCGTTCTCGTTACCGCAAGACCGCTCTACGATAGCAAACGCAAAGTTGACTCTATATTGAACATTTTTAACGTTCAAGCGTATGATGCCCGTGTCACATCCGCCCAAGCCCCATCCATGCCTCCGTAATGCTGGTTCATCCACCGCATCAAGCTCAATCACGCCGCTTCACTACCGCGTCGCACTTCAATATTCAATCATTCCTCATTAAACTTCATCCATGCCGCGGAAACTTGAGAACCAACTGCTGCGCCACGTCACAACTGCATCAAACGATTTCAGTATCCCAATCATGTTACATAGCCCTATGCTTTGTTGAAGTACTAACTTGAGTCTTTTCACCAGGTAATTTGTTCTGGTGTTCACTTGTTTTGTTGCGAGCAAATCTTTTTGTCTATTGGCTTCCTCGACCAATTCTTTAAATATGCTAAAAGAACGTAGTGATTTAAATGAACGATCTGATGGGCCCAGTTGTTGCACGACAATGCCATAGCATTTAGTTTCATATCGATAGACCGGATTTGTTATTATTCCCTTAGTCGGAACTCGACCAACAAGGGGGGTCTCGCCGCTTTTTACGATACGCCGAGTAACGCTAAACTCGCATCACTTCACTACGAGGAATCACCATTGTCAATTATGGAGATAATGGTATAGTGGTATGTCGTACGGCAGCACAATATTTATCAATCAATGACAGACACCATTTCAGCTTGATTAATGATTGATCAATAAGAGTGTCAAATGAGCAGACTTCGAGCCATACTTGTTTTGTTGCGAACGATTCTTTCTGTCGATCAGCTTCCTCGGTTGATTCTTGATATCATGATGAAGGGTGAACAAATCAATGAGCTTGGTTGTTGTACGATGATGCTATAGCGTTGCAATGTGCAATCGAATCATGTAAGACCAAGATTTGACTGATGCCGCAGACTGCGTACACACCGCTTAAATATATCAAACAATATGATAAAAAGTTGGCAGGAAGTTCTCTGTACTTGGGTAAGTGCCCATGTCCGCTGGCTTGGTCGCTTACGGCATGCTATTTTGCCATGTACCTTGCTACAATTTTCTCAGTCCTATTTCTTGCAGGAATGATAAAAAATTATGCCCGGCCTGCTACAGGCTGTAATCGCCAACAAAAACTCACCGGCTCGCTTATTCCTAGAATGGTTAGAGAGCAAGACATAAAGCAGGCTTAGTACCATGCACCCCTTCAGCAATTCGTAAACCTCTCTGCCAGATCCCATACTATTATCAATGCGTTCTACCCTCCTCGCAGTCGCGGCTGTTTTTACAGCAGCTCTTTCCGTCAGCGCACAATGTACCCAAATAGGTGGGATATGTTGGGCCAGCTCTGAGTGCTGTGATGATGGTGTATGTGACGTAAGTATCAGTGTTTTGCGTCGGATCAACCTTTTGACTGGACTTTTGCGCCTTTTAATAGATCGCTGGCCCCCTTAAGGGGAATTCTGGGGTTTGCGGTCATTAATTGTTAAAGGGAGCTCGCACGTCGTGTAGCATGTGGGTCATATTTCTGCATAGTGCTAGTTTTTGTGCCGTCATTAACGACGATGTTTCTTAGTTGATTGCTGGATTGATGCAGATGGTTGCCCTTGGACATATTTTCTTGTCGCTTGAGTAATAATATGTTATTGACCCAACATGACGATCATGATACATGAGTGCCGAAGTGCAATGTTGGGTATGAGTTCGAAGGGGAAAGTGAACAGAAACGAGAGAGATATGAGATGAGTACAAGGTGATAACGACAAGGAACAGATCAACGTAATTAGGATATGAGTAGGGCAAGACTTTCGAGACTTTCATAAGAGCGTTCTGATGTGTTTTGAGCAGAGAATTCTACATATAGTCTCCCTCGTGAATACGGACTGTACACGAGCTACTTATACTGCAAAACAGTAAGGGTCCTCAGTTATGGATAGGCCGAATGATTATGTGAAAATGGAGGCAGAAGGAAGCGGCATTTTGCACCTGACAAGGTAGAATAGAATGAAGAGAAAAAAGGGTACGAAAATTTGAATGAGTAATAGGATAACGAGAGTTACATGCATGTGGACGGTCTCGAACATTCTTGGTTTGAAGTCGTGGTCCGGGCGTAGAGGATATACAATCCTTACAGAAGTACAAATTATACCTTGAGTCAGTGAATCCATGAGTTCGTGATATTGTGGCCGTGGGAATCATAACAAGATACTCCTGGTCAATATGGCAATGACAGCGATAAATCTGTACATACTAGCCACCAATATCTGAAAATCGATTGCGTCCACCACGGCATGCCATGTGCTTTTGCTTGTTGTGTCTTGTGTAGGGTCGGTGTCATGCAATGGCAGTTTCTGTCTCCTCCTGTTCGTATCTCCGTAGCCGACCGGAGGGCAGGGTTAAAAGGAAATAAATATAATTAAAATACATCAACTAACCAAGTTACTACCAAGTACCTGAAAACCGGTGCCATGGCCAAGGTAATTCAGGACAAAGCGCTCAAGCTCGAAGTGCGGAATAATCAATTGAGCGGTCTTAGAGACAAACACCCAGCTCTTCTACCCCCCAGCTCCCCAAGCCAACTAGGGAAGTAAGACCGTGTCCGCTTTAATACAATGGTATAAGTTTTGCCTACCAACTAACAACATCACCGCCATGCCTGAAATTCTTCCCTATGGCTATGAAAAGCGTTCGAGCTTGAAGTGCCGAATAGTAAGGGGAGAGGCAGCATCGCACAAGCACCTCGACTCCAGTTCAAGAAAACGAGTGATGTGAGATATGTTCATCGACGTGAGAGTAGCTTGTAATTTTACGTTACCGTGTACCTTGTGACCGTGTACAAGAGTTAGCGCTAGTTCTGTATGACTGGAGTGGATAGGTTCTGCCTAAACTCCCGCCATGCAGTGTCATCCCCCGTGCGTAACCGTTCCCGTATGCTGCCACAACACTGCTAAACATTATCTTTCGCGATAGTATAAAAGTGACTCGCCCTCCTTCTTCCTCTACCTCAAAGAGATTATTCAAGCTCCTCAAAAGACACAAACAATGCATTTCTCCTTCCTCGCCATTATTGTTGCATTGACAGCGTCTACGTCTATCAACGCATGCACCGGCTTTAATGGCCCTTGCCATGTCAATACTGACTGCTGCCCCGGTCAAAATTTGGCCTGCACTACAACCTCGGTAGGAGTAGTTTGCTTTTTATCCAATTCTCACATGATGGCTTACCTTTGCGTTTTGTAAAATCAGACCAAGGGGCGAGTCTGCTATTACATCCCAAGTTGATTTGCACGTTAATAGTGACACAGTGGTGAGTCGTATTTTTTTCTTTCGCATTGCCAGTGCTGTTGTTCATCGAACAGTTCGTAGGACACTTCTGATTGAGAAATGTGTAGAGGAGATGAGTTAAAGGAGTGTGATCTGAGCGAATGAAATATTTGCGTACTTTTTGTTTTGGTGTGAGCCTCATGGATTGGCCATAAGTCAAATGTGTGTCAACTAAAAACCGTGTTATTCACCATCTATCACTCGTTCACTTGACGAGGTATGCAGTCATTCTCGTTTAACCCCCAAGTTAGAGCTCGACAAGAGAAAGTGAAGGCACATACATGACGTTTTGTGCATCGAGTACACGTAGAAGAGTGAAGACTAGGTGCGAATACTGTCATAGATTATTGTGAGTGATGGATAGCGATGAGAGGGTACATTATTACGGCTCGTATGAGGTTGACTATATGGGTTGTAGGGTACTGTGCGACTGCATGAACCGATTGAAGTTCTCAACTGTCCGAAATCTCACCATATGGCTTTAATCTTACCGTCTTGTTGATGTAGCACATGAATGATTAAGTAACTTTTCGTAGGTGAGGACATGGGTGATGGAGCCTGAGGTTGCTTGACAACGGTGTGAACGGGCGAATAAATGGCGTTCTACGGCGTATCTCGGACAGTCAAACACGTGGTAATAGATGGTTTTGTCTACACTGCAGTCTGGGGCAGTGCCTGGTTTCTCTTTTTCCGATATGGTGTAGATGATGATTGAGCAGAAGGTGACGAGCGTCGAGTTGGGTATATAGGCTGATTTGGCGTTTTGGACGGGTAGCGACGAGTTCAATGAACTTTTTATGGCATGGATAAATCTATGTTCTTCCAACCTTCGCATAAGGAGGTGACTTCGAAGTTCTTACATCCATTGGTCTGCCATCTAATCGGTGCGTCGTTATACTATTGTGTGAAAGTGAAATCTGTTCATCGACATGAGAATGTGGTCGAGGGGTTCATTACAATGGGCTTCACTTACAAGTAAATCGTAATATGCTTCGCCGTGAAATTTCAGTGGGTCACCAGCTCAGCGCCTTACTTGATGATCGGAAGAAAGAAATTGGTTCTGCTGGTAGGAGGACACTAGCTCAGCGTCTCACTTGACAACTGGGGATAGGTTCTGCGTAAACCAAACAGAATGCTGGCTAAAATACTCGGTGCTTTTTTCACGAGTATAAGAGCAAGTCATCTTCCTACCGTCACTTCACCTCAAAGAGATTTCTCGAGCACCTCAGCAGCTTATACTACCTCGCACAAATAATGTGATTCTCCTTCCTCGCCGTTATTGTTACACTGACAACATCTATAATATATGGTGGACGATTCGATTTGTCGATATGCCGCAACTTATTTTGAAGTCCGACTAATGTTTGTTCTGAAATTTATCGGTATACACCTATTCACGAATCACGATGACTATGGTCCTGTCACATGAATCACAAATCAGTTCTACGTCAGTCTGCGGTAACTCTGCGCGCCGTGCTCACTGAGGTAAATCCGCAGACGCCGGCGAGCGTTACTATTAATATCACAACATTAGTGGCTATCCTTCGGATTCCTTCCCTGAGCTCACTGAGCAACCCTTGGCCTCCAGGATATGCGACTCACTCAGGCTGCGCAGTGCTTCATTCCCGCTATGACAGTAGTGAGTGTTGTGTTTCTCACTGTGTATGTCTCAGTCGTTGACTATGCCTTTAATTGTCATTGGATTCTTTGCTGATATTCCTACTGTTATTCATGTCCACGATGAGTCGAGATTTCAATTCCTCCGTGCTATTGTTTTTTCTGCATAACTGCATTGTGCTGCTTTTTTTTTCCAACCATAATTGGGTCACCGTGGGGTTGACATCTGGTCCTGCGCGCATTCATACTGTCGACAGTTGGTATAATTCTTAACAAAGGTTCCAACCGGTCTATCTAGCTTCCCTCCTTCTGCTGCATCCCATATGGCTTTGAGACAGCATGACAATCATGTATCGGGTATGGTCTCATTATGACGATCAATATTTTCACGACAGCTTGCAAACGCTGTCCGCATCTGTATTGACCCTTATTGCCCCCGTTTTGTACAGAAGAGACCAGAGATTCATACGAAGACTGCTGCTCTGTGGAAAGCCAGACCATCGTGCTCTACTTCCAAGGCTTCCACTTCCCAGAACCTTCCTAGTAAGGTAAGTGCTTCCATTAGTTTCCGAACACCCTGTGCGACCATTCTAATGTGTCATGTAGATTTATTCCCACTACCATAAGGGAGTGGGTTATGTCGTGTTTTACCACTGCGACATCATTCAAATCGATCACCTTCCTGCGTCTGTTTCTCTCGTGCTTGAATCGTATTCTTCTCTCGTCTTCTTCGATTGCTCGTTCGCTCGGACATTTGGGCCCGAGTTCGTGTTTGGCTGAAACCCCCATGACCTCAGTGATCCATTGCCGTGTTCTCACTACCGATGTCGAGTTTGAGGTCGTGTGTGGTCTCAATGTTATGTTTGGGATGAACTGGATTGCTGCGTGGCCACCGTTTTGTGGGAAGATGAGACTCCTATCTCCAATTCTTCATGTCTGGCCTTCAAGGTAGTGACAGTGTTTCATTGCCCTTGTTTTCTAGTATCTGCTCATTTCCTTCTGTGTTTCTAGAAACTCCATGTATACTTAGTGGTAATGTCAATCACACTTACTTGCTGCTAATGATGGTGAATTAGAAGGATGTCTCTCGTCGGGGCAATTCTATTGTCTCGTAGACGTTCAGACTCGAACTTTATTGTCTATGTCATCTTTTTCGGGTAGAGTGAATCAGGGCCCCATAAGTTTTCAACTTAGGAAGTCTCGTGAGACGTCAAGGGGAAGAGTTAAAGACTCTTGGCTAGTGTGCTTGTCACAATAGAATTGAAATATATTTCTCTTGTATTACGCAGGTTCGAAACCTGCTGACTACAGTTTTTTTCTATCGGAACGCGCTCTGACACTCATTCACAGATGGTTTCTTTAGAAGTTCACCGCAGCTGGTCTTAGTCAGGTGGTTACCACAACAGAATCAAAGTCTGTTTCTCTTAGACTGTGCAGGTTTGAAACCTGCCGACGACAAGGTCTTTTTTATTGAAACACGCCTGGATATTCACTGATGGATGGCTTCTTCAGAAGTTTATCGTAACTTGTCTTAGCCTGGCGGTTGCCATAACAGAATCAAAATCTGTTTCTCTAGCACGGACCCGGTGCAGGTTCAAAACCTGCTGCGAGGTTTTTTTCTATCAGAACACACTTTGATGTTCACTCGTGGATGGTTTCTTTGGGAGTTTCCCGTAGCTGTTGTTAGCCTGGTGGTTGCCACCACAGAATCAAAATCTGTTTCTCTTGGAATGTACAGGTTCGAAACTTACCGACGCCAAGATTTTTTCTATCGGAACACACCTTGATATTCACCCGTCATGATTTCTTTGGCAGTTCATTGTAACTAGTCTTAGCCTGATCGTTACCACAACAGAATCAAAATCTGTTTCTCTTTCCTGTGTAGGTTTGAAACATGCTGATGACAGCTTTTTTTCTATCAGAACACACCTTGACATCCACTCATGGATGGTTTCCTTTGAGGTCCATCTTGACTGGTCTTAGCCCCTGTGCAAATTGTTGTTTGCAACATTAATATTTACTCCATAGCGAGTCGTGCCTTCGGATATGTTCGAAACACTAATTTTATCGTGCTCTGCGTAAACCCCCTGAGTCCTCTCACTACCTTGATTGCAGTAGATCCGGTGAAGCTTCTTTGGCGTTACGCTTGCCTTTGATATCTATGAACTGACTCGCAAACGTCAAATTCTGCCTCCGTTGGTTGTTTCCTTGTGTATTCCTGAGCAGCTTTAAGGGGTTTGTACATTGATAGGTTCTCGGTCAAATCGCAAGGCCTGCGGACTCCGAGCTTCACTACTGACGGCGAGATTGTATGCTGTGTGACCCGTGTCTAAGATGCTTATGTCTTATGCACAGACCTTTGAAGCCGTGCCGGAACTCATCACTATGCACGGAATTCCAGAGTTGGGGATTCCGACCAAAGCGTGGCCTGTACCAACAAATAATCCAAGACTATTGATCGGACTTCAAAATACGTCGCGGCAAATCGATCCGTAACCTATCGTCCACCATATAATGTCTTCAGTGCGTGTACATCACCTGCGTGTCAGAAAAGCGGCGAGCCTTATGACGAGGACAGTGACTGTTGCGTTAACAGGCCCTGCGTTCGCATGGGAAGTAGTAGTAGTTTACTTTGTATCGAGTTTATGGCTCACCCTTTGGCCTTGTAATATCAGTCGAGACTAGATTGTACTGTCCTCCAGAGTATTCTCTCAATAGGATATTGATTGGAATATAAAAAAAATTCAGTTGAATGGTAATAAAATATGTCTTACTGCCGGCGATGAGCTCCGATGAAGAGGCCGGTAAATTTTTACGTAGCAGCAACACATTGGTAGGTTGTGTTTCCACCTTCCCATTGATGGGGTTGTTGATCGAATAAACAGTTCACTGGCTGCTGATTGAAAGGTAGATAAAGGAAATGCCGCAGAGTGAATAAAGTATTTGCGCACTGGTGTAAACAGAACCCAGGCTCGTAGTTCAGAATGGTTTGACCACATGGTACACCATCTTCCTTCCAGCCACAAACATAAAAGGCTGGAATAAGGCTGATCAATAGTTATAATATTTTGTGACTTGTTATAAGGCTAACAATGAGTGTGACAGGGAAAAATAATCGATACAAGTAGGCAGAGTAAGCACGTTTGTAGTTGCAACCTGAGTCAGAGACTTTTTGAGGATATCGGACTTGCCTGGAGCGTGGAAAACACTGACTGTATCGATGCCGAGTATTACATACATTTGTGAGTAGCCCGGTCAGTAGTCGTTAGTAGTCACCCATGCAATCTCGATGTGCTCCAATCACAGATTCCCAGTTCGCGTGACGTCCCTAAAAGAATGACTCGTGTTGGAATGTTCGTAACTGGTGGACGTTAGCCTGGGACGGTGTAACCATGTACAGTGATCTCGTGTATTGGCTGTACAATGATAGCAATGGAAAAGAACGAAGTCGATGTGTTTGTTGAACTTTGGTCGTGTATCAGGGCCATCCATTCTCGGTAACCTAGGACGCACTAGTATTCCAGGCTTGCTTGAACCGTATCACAGAAGAGGACATGCTACACCCAGCACGCTGTCATATAACCACGCGGTTCCATGCACTCCAAGGTAGATGCGTTTGTGAGAGCCTGGCCAACTCTTGTACATGTTCAAGTACAAGCCACAATTTCCATATATATTTCTCGCGGTGCCTCGTGTTCAGCTCAATCTCAACATTGCTTCATTTCCTTGTCGAAGTAGACCCGGGCCTGTGCTGGATCCGAGTCACGATATTCAGCGTCAACCAACGTGCAAACGACTGGGAGGGCGAGAACATGAACCAAGCAAACTCATCCATAGTCTCGGCCGGATACCATCGATCATCAATGTTGCACAACTTGCAGACATCGTAAGTGCATAGTCTTATGGCACTCGTTATCTACATATAATAATGCTCATATTTATCCTGGCAGCTCACACGTTCACAATCGGTCATATGTATATTACGACACACCGAATGTCATTTTATCAAATGATGACTAGACTAATATCCCAGACCTGAAAGCCATATCTCAAGTTCCCCAATACCGATCAGTCTGCCACGTACCAAGAGCAGTGTATCAATATCATCATGGTTGCCGGGCGCCAACAGCAGGTAGATGTAGTCTCACACGATTCATGATTAAGCTCAAGCCCCTTCTCGTAAGATTACACGTTTTCCACCTCGTCCATCAAGTTCCCAGCTTACATTCATCGGTAGAGATGTGGAAATACTTGCCCTTCCCTGGATCCGTGCGGATTACACACCTCTGCCTCCCACTTGATGTTCTTCTTGACAGGGTCGTAAGGAACGCAGAGTACGTAGACTTTGACGTTATCTTTGTAGAAGAGTTTTTGGGGTATTGGAGATTTTGCGTGCAGTGAAGGGGCTGGATGTCTGGTTTGGGTCATTCACGGGGAGCCGATCGGGTAAGGGATCTAGTAGGACCGCCGACGAAGAAATGAGCTACATGTAAATGTAGGCTGGATTGGCATCATGCAAATTAGGTTTGAGCTCGGCTCAGGGCGAATTCAGATCATACAATGCAAACTTATTGATAGAATGGACCAAGTCTACATTGCACAACTGCCAGAGGAAGATATTCTAATAACCAAATCGGCGATCACAGTAAATGGCGTCAGTAGTCATTACAACAGTCATATAGCTCGTAAAAAGTGTATGCGTCGTGAGTCCACCATGAATCTCCCCAAGGCTCATACCATGTCTTTCACCGTCTTCTCCCTTGCCTTTAGAGCACGTACAATCTTCCATACAGCATAAAATGGCCACACTGCACGTCGCATGAATGGAGCATCGGGGTCATGGAATGTACTTTGCGTCTGAAGCGTGACAACAGTGTAAACTGTGATGAGTGTGAGGGACAGGGTGACCTCGACGTAGCGATTGAGTGTCTGTAGACCTCCTGTAGTGAAAGCGGTGACGTTCATTCCAAACACGGACTGAGGGTATATGAGGTCAGATGGGTTCGCACTAAAGAGCTTCCGTGCTTACGGCCAAGAAGCTTGCTGGAAGGAAGACCATCGTGAGGTACGATATCTAAGAGTTTGTTAGTGTCCGTCAAGTCACTTTAGTTTCAGAAAAGAAGGATACCTGTTTCATAGCTGCCGAGTCCCTGACCGTCGCCTCCGTCAGTTTTCGCGTCTGTTTACTGTCGTCGATGTTAACGCTCGCAAAAGCAAGGTCCATGACATTCTTCAGTCGGTTGCTCAGCATCTCACGTCGCTTTGCTAGACGATCAATTTCGCTGAGTAGATTACCAGATTCCGTCTTCATCAGTTCCATCGACTCTATACGCTGATCATCGAAGATACTACATTCCATGGCCGGATTTTGGGTCTCTGCGATAAATTTCACTGAGACCTCAAAGTTATGAAGGAGCGACTGATAGTGCAAGAGATGCGCCTGGAGGACATGAAGCTTGCGCGTGAGCTCAATATCATTCGCTTTCAGTACTTGTAACTCCTAGATGTTCTTCAGTAACACAATACTTCTACTCTGCACGAGGATGACATACCAGTTCACTAAGATATTTGTAGAGTAGTTCAAAGGATTCATCCCATGCATATAGTGCATACCACAAAATCGCAAGGAAGAGGAAAGTCGGGTCTTTCGATTTATCGAATATTTTTTGCCAGTACACACTTTCCCCTACAAGCCGCATGAGGAAGTGGAGGCGCTTCGCGGATGTGCGGCACCATGTAGACTCGGGATGGTAGGAGATGATGGTGCTTGTCTTCACGCCGCGAACCATGTGAATTGCGAGGAGGTCAATAAAGAGCATGTCGCCATCTAGGAAAGATATCGGAATGTGAATATGAGGATCTTGATAAACATACCACTCATAATGAAAGGAGCCTGGGTGTTGATGTGAGTATCTGTAGAAGGTGAACAGGATGACTACGACAGATGAGGGGTCACTTACCCGAGGATTGCGGTAGTGATGTTGAAGAGGTGGGTGCTGATTGAGAAGTGTGAGAATTGTTGCGCAGCGTTCGTACAAATGGCAGGGTAACAGTAATGTCTATCGCAAAACGTTAGCATGAGACCCAAAACGAAAAATTTGGATTTACGGTCTCCTTGTTTATGGGTAGGCGCTTCCTGATATCGTGAGGGTATCCAGTTAATGGAGGAGGTAAAAAAGAACGGTTCGATGTCGTATCTAAGTATGAGGAGCCTCAGAGCAAGTAGATGAGTGAAAAGCTGTTGCATACCTTGTACCTAGCATGCGCAAGACTGGCGAGGTCAAGTCATCCACAAATATCGATCGCACTCTGATATTTGGTGGTCGCTGCAAAACCATCTTACAGGCTAACCAGCACACGAGGGTGGTGAAACTCACCTCTCCCCGTAATATCTCCCAAAACGCATCCTCGTGTTCGGTTCCCACTACCGTAGTATGACTATTTCCTCCCATATCTGGGCATGCAAACTTCCCGTCGTCATACACATCCATCCAGTAAATGGTGCTAGTCTTATTCACCAGACACTTTTCAAGCATTTTACTACGCTTTACTTGGTCTGGAGTCCAGTTTCCGAACTGGCTCTGAGGATACCCTTGCCAAGACTCCTCAATGATGGTGGGAGAGGTCGTAGGCTCTACCTCAAAGTCCATCCATGGCCATGGTCCCGATGGTGCTGCATGTCGATATCTGGGGAGAGCATCAGTTGGCAAAAATAAGAAAAATAAAACGGAACATACGGCGGCGCAGGCACCACAGGTGGCATAGGTCTCTTACTATCTTGAAGAGCAACGTCCTTCCGAGTCAAGGTATCATGGCGTACTGTAAAGGTGGCGGTCACTGTTCTTGCGAGTCTGGCTGCCATGGTGTTGGAATCAGTTCATGCCATGAGGGGTGATGATGAAAATATATATACATATTATACGGGCGCTCAAGCGGGTGAGGCCCGGGTACTGAGAGTCGAGACCTGGCCGGCAACCTGATCGTACCAAAAACCCTTGCCATTTTCAACTAATTTTCAAATTTAAATGAACTTCCGGAGCACTTCGAATATTCTTATTATTTTACTGAATTGCTCAGATGCTACCCGTCTGTCCATACTTCAAATCATGAGAATCAGAGAAATACATGAGGCACGGAGGCATGCGCTAGTAATACTATTGGTTACCACCAGTTCCATCTTTTGTAGTCATAAGTAGAATCATGAGATAGCCAATTTCGCAGTCCGCTCGATATTTTGGGGTATACAACGCCTCTAAACGTTACGCGGCAACCTCGGATGGCAAGCCTCGCCGTTAATTTTTACACGAACTTACGTCCCTATTGGGTGTATGTCATACTGCGTACCCACGTTCCTTGTGGAGGTAAACTCTTATCCTTCACTATTGTCACCAACTTGCAGGATGAATCAATGAAAAAGTAATTTATAAGTAGTCTCGGACTCCATCATTGCCGTTTGGTTTTATAGCACTCGCAACGTTCCTCCTGGCAGCTCGCACGTTCACAAATATTATTAATGTTCACAAGCGAATATCATTTTATTAATGATGACTAATAATACATAGATGTAATGTTCTAAACCTTGGTCTGGACTCTGCCATGCCATCAAGACCGTCATCATTACTGAACACCAACAGCAGCCGGATGTAGTTTTGTATAAAATTTCCTAGGGTCTGGAAAGAATGATGCAATGGTATAAAGATTCTTCACCGAAAACTAGACAAGACCATACAGTTGATGAATTTATACACGGGACTGCGGCGTATCAGCTCTCTGGCGCTCAGTGTTCCTAGCGCCAGTGGCTAGCCACTGACTCGCCTGGGAATGGACTTGGCTCAGCCACTGGCGGTACGGCGGCGGTTGGCTTTTCCCAGGAGTAACAAAGCTTACTAAGCTAGAAGAATGCGATATCGTTGGCTGGAGAGAAACCGCTAGATTGTACTACTCGAATGTCTGTTTGTCGTCTTCACCTTCCGCATCCATGTCGACTAACTCGTAAAACTCGAATTCATCGTCAATTGACCTCATCCCAAATACTTCCATCAATCTTACCCAGCTCTCGTCTTCGAAGTTGAACAGTTGTTGAAGGGGGATGCCATTGAACATAGGAATATCATTTGTGTCATCCTCGTCTTCGAAGGAGCGCTGTGCGAGGACAAATGCGATGTGCTCAAAAGACTAAAAAGACGTTCACAAGTGTAGCGATTACCAAGCGTGTGTGGCCAGAAATAGCTGAAACAACGCCTACCTTGACCACCGTCAGCCACACCTTCGTTGTCGTTCGCCGTCATCCCTCCCTTGTATATTAGCCCTTAGTCCGTCTTTTGTCACTGCCGCCCCCTTAGCTGTTAAAAACAATCTGATATCCATACCCCTACCTGCGCCGTTCATTCAATTTCTCGTACTCTCTGTCAACCACATCTGCCTGCCAGGTCCAACGCCACTCCCTTCTGCCTCCATTTCGCCTAATCGTTTAGCCTCTCATACCCGAGGACCCTTAGCGTTTCACAGTATAAAATATTTTATGTACACTCGTTTCCGCAGGCAGGCAATCAGATCAGTCTAGTCTCGTTCTCGTATCGCGCTCGTTATTATCTGTATCATCGAAATCTATCATTTATCATCACAGAATTATCACACTCCTTATTGCATAACTATCACTAACATCTCGTCTAATCATTCAGTGCGCCCTTATTTATTTTAAACAGGTCCTACACCCTAAGAAACTCGCAGCCGGAGCCTTAGTGCTTCTCACACAAGAGGCCGAGTTTGCGCAGATCGAAAAAATTCACCGAACGAATTTCTGCAGTGGTGTTGGCTCGACATCTTGATAACATATACCATCATACATCTTGAGAGGGTCGGGACGCTTTCACTACAATTTGCATGAGTGACGAGCAAAATAATAGAGAAAAAATAACTAACAGAACCGATAGTAGTATAGAGAGGCTTACAATATGTGATGATTTGATCATACATTCCCACATCATTTTGTAGACCTCCTCACGATCCCTCTGCTGCTCATTGTTACATTGAGGTGATATCAGACATTAATATTTCATTGATAAGACGGATTTACATAGTATCTACGGTGATTTCCAGAGGCTGCAAACAGATGGGAGCTACCTTCTATTTCAGGTATTCCGCCATCGCCAGAACACAGCCACTGGCGGTAGGGTCTAGCCAGTAGGCTTCACACGGCTTGGAGTTGGCTCGCCACTGGCGGTAGAAACACTGCTGGCGCTTACCAGATGAGGTCCTACCCTAACTTTTTTTACCGTTATCAGTGCCTCCCGGGAGTCTACTTTTCGCCTCATTAAAACCAATAGCTAACATGCTGTCGACAAGATGGAAGGAGGTTGCCGTGAGCATACCCAGTTGATGGTGTAGGCTATCTGTGTTCGGTGACTGCACAAACTCACGGGAGCAGCAAACCTTCAGCTATGACTTATGGCTCAAAGATATCCACCTCTCGTTAGATCTTGACCGTCCCTGAAATGAGGCGACCAAAATGCGAAGCGTTCTGCCTTACATCAATCCAATATCGTCTCTCTCCATGACGTTTGAAAGAAAAGTGGACCATCCCCGATTTTGTTTGGGTGACCTCCCAGCACTTCGGAAGCTGGTCATACAAGGGTTGGAGTACTCTGACATTATAGCGCAATCTATTTCGCGCCTGCTGTCCATTGTGCATATCCTCAAGGTCATTCCCATCAGGGTTTTTTTGATACCGTGCGCTTCGCTTCATTCAGTCCTGTGGAGGTTTATCTGACAAATATCGAGATCAACATACGTCTCTCGAAAGTAGTCCTCTCTTACTCCGGTCATGTCTCAACCTCTCATCATCAAGAACCTGCGTAACATTTAAGCTAATAGAAACCTCTGAGCTACTCACACAAAAATTTAATACTCGACGCCGTGTATAACACGTGCCTTTAGACGATCTGTTTGATGCTCTCTTGCTGCCCGATTTGCGCGTGCTCCAATTCCAACTTACAGAGTGTCATGGCCTCATGAGTTGTTGAAGACACTTTTGGAACGGTCAAAGTCCTCCCTGAAGAGATTGCTTTTCAGTGGTTGTGAGATACGGAGCGAGCAAAATACGTTACCCCCATCCCTTTCCTCGATGCAGTAGTACTGAATCCCTGTTGCAATGTTGGAAACGCAATTGATTGTGTATGAATGCACATATGCACCCGTAGTACGACAACTTGTACTTGGCTTGGTGTCGGGGGAAAGATCAACCAAATATAATTGCTGCAGCTATATAACCAAATTGGACCTATGATAATGGCATATTTACCAGGCCAGAAGTTCATCAAACCAAAATATCAGAAATCATACCTAGTAGTCGCGAAACCTGTCCTTGGTTGTTGCTACAAATTGCTAAAAAAATGCCTTGCAACCTTCGTGACCGTTTGACATTCCTAGGAAGGATAAGTTAGTAGATACTAGTTGAACTGAGGCATAATACCGCTTGCCTACATTGAGAACACGACCCAAGCGTAAAGATCTACACAACACATTACGTCCATCTTCGCATTGCTCGACCAGCCTGAGAGTAAGCACTCAAGCTGAAGTGCTGAATAACGCAGGGAGTGGCCAGGTACAATCACCCTGGCAGCAAGTCCGCGCTTCCATTTTTCTAGAGCTACAAATTAATGAGCGAAGCAGGTGGATGCGAATCCTGCCTTTCCAATCCCACGAGTGAACGAGTGCAGTGACACCTGTTCATCAAGAAGAGAGGTTGCGTTACCGTGGGCCCTACTATTTTCAAATAAAGTCGTGACGCGAAAGTTGGGCAGGAATTGCTAGCTCAGCTTCTCATGAGACAATTAGGTCCCGCCTAAACCATCCTGCGAAACAGAAATGCCGGATGAAACACTACTTTTCGAGTATAAAAGTATGCCATCTTCCTACTGTCCACTTCACCGCCAAAGAGATTTTTGGAGCACTTCAGCGGTTCATACTACTTCACACGAATAATGCGTTTCTCCTTCCTCACTGTTATTATTGCGCTAGTATCTATAATGTCTGCAAGTGCAAGTACGTGCCAGAAAGGGGGACAGTCTTGCACCCAGGCCAGCGACTGCTGCAACACGACGGATACCTGTTATAAAACTGTCAGTAGGAGTAGTTTTCTTTGCATCAAAATTTTACTTGTTACTCACCCTTTTGGCCTCGTAATGTCAGCCGACTGGTGCTAGCATCTGCTGGCCATATTAACAGGAGGCTGGTGGATTTGCACATAGCAACATGGTGTGGGGTTATGTTTCCGTTTTCCCATCGGTACTGTTGTTGACGGAGCATTATGCAGTTTGCTGCTGATCGAGAAATGTGTAGAGGAAATGCCGCAAAATA
The DNA here is from genome assembly GCA_016695475.1 of Suillus decipiens. Lineage (NCBI taxonomy): Eukaryota > Fungi > Basidiomycota > Agaricomycetes > Boletales > Suillaceae > Suillus > Suillus decipiens. The sequence goes on from MU172961.1 coordinate 183,985, forward strand.
AATCAAGTATTTACGCACTTGTTGGTTTGGTGTAAACACTCCGGGCTTGTAATCTGAAATAATTTGATCGCATATTAAACCATCTTCGTTCCAGCTCGATACAAGTAGGTAAAGTAAACACGTTTAACACACTGAGTTGTAGTTGTGACATCAGGTGGAGACTTTCTGAGGATATCGAACCCACTTGGGGCAGGGAAATATCGGGTGTAATTCTGCTATCGAATCTGAGGGTGCAGGCCGGTACATTCGCGAATGGCTCAATAACCAAACTGTGGATAGGAGATAGACACCTTATGATGGAGGTTTTAGTTGGTATCCATGCAGTCTCGATGTGCCCCAATTACAGGTGGTTCCCGATTCGTGGCGTTCAGAATGACTCATGTCGAAATGTTGATAATTAGTGAATCGGAACATTCATTAGCTTGGGACGGCACGGGTATAGGTTTGCTGTAGAATTCCATGCAAGACAATGTCAATGTGTTGGTTCATGTCATCTACTTTAAAATCAGGGAATGAGACATACATATTCTGACTGTTCCGTCACCACGGAATATAACATATCACACGTTAAAATATACATGCGGTTCCATTCAAATGGTGGGGTTAGACTAACCCTTGCACGTATACGTGTCCTATGTCCATTGGACGTGTTCGTGCTTGGGCCTCATGCCGTTAAAAAGTATGTGCATATATGATGACTACACCGTGTTCATAGGCTAGTTTTGTTGGATCCATGTGCGTAGTATGTCCTTGTGGTGTGTTTTCGACCTATCGGTGAGTGTGGTGAGCTCGTTTACTTGGGGTTTTGGAGTCAGTTTGCAATTTGCGGTCGTTCAACAACAGCAGAGTTCAAACCAGGTCGAAGGCTAAAGAGTACTCCAACTTGCATAGACAACATTAGACAAATATCAAAATCGAAATCGACAAACCAAACGAACGTGCCACCGCATTGACACCGTGACGATATTTGTGGATGGTGTACCAGGAGTTACCCGGCAAGCTGTGGGAAGCACTCCATAGCGGACTCAATTCCCCACTGCCACTACCTAGCCTACACGTTGACTATAGCCGTGCAGCACACACTTAAACAAACAAAAGGCTTCTCAGACTAGACCTACCACATCGAACTGCAAGTATAAGCCTCCTCCTTATTCACTACCTAACCTTAATCCCATCCGAGATGTCAACACAACCAGCCACCGCGCTCACCGATTTCTCAATGGAAACCCTCGTACGCTCGTTCATGACAATCATCCTCTCCGAAATTGGGGACAAAACTTTCTTCATCTCTGCCATTCTCGCCATGCGCCATCCTCGCCTTGTCGTCTTCCTGGGCGCTTTTTCTTCCCTTGTGCTCATGTCTATATTGTCAGCCTCGCTAGGTCATATACTGCCCACGCTTTTACCCAAAAAATGGACTCAGATCATGGCTGGGGTACTGTTTTTGGCGTTTGGGAGTAAGATGGTGATGGAAGCGAAGGAGATGGAAGGAAAGGGGAGGAAGAAAGTTGAGGAAGAAATGAAGGAGGCGGAAGAGGAGATAGATGGAGACGAATTTGATACGGGTGGTGGTATTCCGCTTCAGCAGCTCGAGGAGGGGGAAGCGGTCCCTTCATCTCCAAATACAAGAAAACAGAAAAAATTGGGTTGGGGTGTCGCAGAAGGCATGAGGAATTTTTGCAGTCTTATTCTTGGGCCCGTTTTTGTGCAATCCTTTGTGCTTACTTTCCTTGGGGAATGGGGAGACAGGAGTCAGATTGCTACGATTGCTTTAGGTGCTGCTCATGTGAGTTTTCTCTCTCTTTTTTGGTTCGAGGACTTGTGTTGACAAGGCGCATGTTTAGAATGTGTATCTCGTGACACTCGGGACAGTCCTTGGCCATACATGTTGTACAGCGCTGGCTGTCGTGGGAGGGCGATATGTGTCGAGTAAGATATCTGTCAAACATGGTGAGTTATTTATTTCCATCCAATTATCGCTTTGCCTCGGAATATTACCATACCTTCATGCATTGATTTGACGCTCGCCGTCTATAATTGTTCCCAAATGTGCATGCTTCCTGTTGTGCTTGCTATATATATTTTACCTGTTGTCTAGTTTCATTTGTTCATATTTCCTTGTTCGTTGTCCATCGAAACTGACCCAGCATTGCAGTGACCCTAGGAGGCGCAGTTCTCTTCCTCATATTCGGCATCATCTATCTCTACGACGCGCTTGCTACTTCTGCAGAAGACTTCCTGATACCCACCAACTCTGTAGGGGAGTCATGAGCCGATGCATTTTTATATTTAGGTTCGGTTATAATAGGACACTAGCGCCATGCCTGCATTGATGAAATGCTTCACGTTTTAGGCCTTTGGACTGGAAGCCTCACACTTAGCCGCGCGTGCACTTCATACCATATGAACATGCTCATAATACTAGGACGGTTATTCTATATCGTTTCAGACTTTTTTTTTTTTGGTTGTCTTGCAAGTTTCTATCGCACAGCTAAGTGAGGCTAACCAGATACTTATGTTATCGCACATTGAATCGTGCTGGCAGTCCTGAACGCCAGGCCTAGACACCACAAGACCGAGGAATAGCACGGCAACTTAAGTGAATCTGGCTCTGCCATCCCTTTCACCTACTCATTCGCTTCGCTCACGTTCCAACGCTGTCCAGCGGACAACGAGAGACTCTACTATGGAGATCATGCAAGACAGGTTCCTGCTTGTCATCTCATCCACGCGCCCTGTGTGACCGCTTGCATCATGGAAAGCTTGCTGCTAGGCGTTCAAGAATTGGGTTCTCAGACCATAACGTGAGTTACTATCCTTATTCTCCTGGAATATCTGTGATACTTGGTGACTAGACATAGGAGGGACAATAAAATTCTCGTGTATTGCAAGGGAGGTGAGTCAACCGGATGATTTGCACGTATAACGAACTTAGTTATAATCAGAGCGTGATTATACTCGACGAAGACCTTCAAGCTTCTGGGAACTCTTACTCACCATGAGCAAGGATGCCAAGCTCTTATGGTTGCATGTCCAATGGATCTGCCTTCGAGCAATACACCTCTTCATAGAGACTCGAGGGAGGACGACTCTCCTGGTAATGAGGACGAAATTACCGTTAATATTTGTGCTCGGTTATTGCAGGCTGTGCACAGACAAAGGTGTCGATTTGGGCGTTGATGGACTTTGAGAAGACGAGCTCATGAGTTCTTGCACCGTTTAAAATAGCTCAGAGTTGATGGGCTAATGTGTTGAAGCTTAAAGCCTTGCTAGACTCTCAGTCGCACAGTAAGTTAACGTTAATCACGTTGCTGCTGTAGACACAGATGGGGCTAGAGCTGGCGTCAACACAAGTTGCTTCCGCTTATCTCACTTTATATCTCCTCTTTCACAACACTCACTTCCGCGCCGACAGGTTTCTCGAGGCATTACCAATTAACTAATGAAATTCGGACAAAGGGGATGTATCACTGCCAAGGCAATTGCCACTCATCATGTTACGCCCACCGTGTATTTACATTGCTGTCTAGGAAGCATTCAACGCATCAATCAGCTAAACTGAGTGGTTTCACCTTGATCTCCCTTGCATTACCCAGAATGTGCGTTCTTATCGCGTTGACACAACCGTACATAGGGACAAGTCGAGCCCTGATGAGGCCATCCATCCTGCCGTGGTGGCGCAATTCTCCTAATAAAGAAAGCACGACTACATATCTTCCCTATATTTGGTCTGTATGCGGGAAACTTGCAGTTCTGATAATCTTCATGTACCGAGCCTCGACCACATGAGATTGTTTCTGCTTGATGACAACTTGACTGATGACGGTCTAGGTAGATTGGGCTGCGCACAACACACACGTGAGGGGGCGACGCACAATGCTCTGACTAATTTACGAAAGAGTATTACATTCGAGCAGCTCGTCGTATCTATTCAATATCTAGAGGTGCGTGTGTTGTGCGCTTTATGCTGCCTCGCTGCGTTTCCATAGACGCCCAGAATACGAGGCCTTCGCATTTCGGATCCATCACTGTCGCAGCAAGAATGTACCATATCGTCATACCCGCCATCCTGTCAGCACCTGCAGTGCATATACAAATATTCTAGAAAAAAAAATAGTAACTCATATCATGATTTGAGAATCCTATCCTCCAACGCCTAGCAGTACTTAAGTCACTGTGAACTTTCTATGATGCCAGTGGTCGCAATGGGTATATAACGGCAGCTTATCTTACATAATCTCCAGAGTAGAGTCTGTTGAAATGAACAGGATGTTCCCGAGGTTAGAATGCAAATGAGTAGGTAAAAGTGATGACAAACTCAGAGACTATGATAGGCACGCCACACGTTGCCATTTCAGGTTCAACTTGAACGTGCGACAACACTTCCTTAACTTGTATCTATTCAATATTTGTTCCTATGGGTGTCTTGTTTGAGACTGTAAGTAATCCATGCCTTATCTCACAAAAGACAAGCATTCCTAGTATTGACGGCCCGGATAAGTTCAAGTTCCAGTTCCGCGAAGCAGGTCTGTGCCTTGGGTGACACAAGGAGTTTATGTGCCGGTATAGATCTCCACAGTCTAATGTAACATTGATACCACATTGCAACTATTATACAGGTGGACTACAATTTACAAGAACATTAGATCCACTTCTATCATCTCTTCATTCTGCAAGACGCTACTGGTTAGACACAAGAGCCGTTTGTTCAACTGATGTATAAATGAAGTCTCCGCTTGTACAGATGAACAAAGGATGACCCACCAGCTCCAGTGCAATTCGGCGATTTGATATTTATCATGGTGTAGTCACCAAACGTGTTGCCATTTAATGTTATGGTGTCGCAGCCGTGTCCCACTGGGCCTGGCTCTGGTTGCACCACTGACGAAGGCTCCTCAGGCATGGGCCCTGAAGTTGGAACGACATTTTCCAACTTAGTCACAGCTTGATAGCAAGGTGAGACATTTGCCAGCAAGTCAGACGTCTGAAGAACTTACTGGAGCCGTTGCAGTGACTTGAATATATGTTAATGGTTCCCCCTTCTGCAACGCGATTGTTTTGTATGATGATGACATAATTGTTTGAATTCAGTTGTTTGAAACCCAGTGAGGGAGTAACCTCAGCATTGCAAACATGGTCAGATGATGGCCTCGACGTTGCACTAGCATCTTGCAGTGTGGCAATGGCGACGGGCAGATGGGACTCTTTTGAAATGCAGCATGGATGTGCTTCAGTAGAAATGTCCATTGTAAAGAATGAGGGTGTCGGATAGGTAGGAGCAAGACCATCTTTTATAAGCATGCTTCAAGTCCCTGTGACACATGTGACTCATATCCGGTAGATAGCATGAGTTGGAAGACTAGACGCTAGGGTGTACCAGATCCGTAACTATTTCGAGGCAATGTGATGATAGTTGATGCGCAGTACTAGTGTAAATGCCAAGTTTCACAATGAATCTTACTATCTTTATCCATCGTCAAGGTTCGAGATACGTAAGATTAAGGTTCGAATCAAGTTTCTTTGCGAAAGAAGGCAGGAAGTTCAATGTGACATATTAGCACTGCTGTAGATGAAGGAAGACAAAAAAGGCAACGTCCGTCGTCGGTGCAGAAAAGTGTTCTAAATTTGTTCATTTTTCACGCCTCTGTCAGGCCCTTTCTGTTTTCAATTGCTTCTGCTGCGTGCTGTGTGAAAGGCTAGTGCCTAGTTGGCCTGATACTAAACATGATCGCTCCCCAAGACTTACATAACATAACATAACTGAGTGACTTTCCTGTATAATTTAGTAAGTGCGACCACATTAAGCTGTATAACAACTTTTTTAGATGCATTGCACTGGGACCTGTATGTTTAAATTTACCAATATTCTGACTGGCATGCCATTGTTGCATCTAATCAGCACTTTCGGGTTGCCCATTTTCCAGAACATTTTTGACCGCAGGTTTGTGACACTGTTTATAGAATAGTAATTTCAAATTGTCCACCAGTGATTTGGATAACACGTTGAACCTTTCTGTTACTGAACTTCTCCTGGATAAGGATGGAACTTCAAAGTTGCGTTTTCCAGGCTGTTTTCTAATCTGGAGCTTAGCTTGATCATCAACTATCCATTGCAGGCCATGTCCCCTGATCAGTGAACCGTGCGCGTGGACATAGAACTGTGGGACACAACTATTTAGGAAATGGTTTAAACCTCGATCAAGGCACTATTAGTAGGCCTTCGTCGAAAACTTGATCATGATTGATGCTGTGACACAACAATGAATAATATCATCGGATTGTGCGTCTGAGTCTTACATAATTTGACTCCCCCAACATCTCTCTGTGAGTGCCACAGAATCGTAACACGCTAAGATTAGCAGCCCATAACATCGTCAAATATTACCACGAAATGAGGGTTCTTGAACACCCGGAAGGCTAAACAGCGTGTCTCACAAGCTGTGGATGCGGAATCTACTAGGGCGCCATTACACGAGGAATCCAAAGGGGAGCGGTACGTTGCTATCATTGATGTTATAGCGCAGTATCATCCTATTTTGTTGTAGCCCAGGTTCAGGTATACCCATCAACACGTTCAACCCCCACAAACTTGCCAAGATCATCCAACAACAAGTAGATAACGACCGGCATTGCATTGGATATGGCAAGAACCGCATCGTCTTCCGCGTCTGGCCTCGAGATTCCACAGGAGACACCATCGCGGCATCTTCATTGCGGGGCAAATGGAACTGACTTGTGGGGCGCAACACTCTACAACTTCTATGAGGTTCTACGTGCCCCAGATGTGCAGAACTATCTCGGTGACCGTCTCTACGAGCAGCAGACTTGCGAAATGAATGCGCCAGCATGGTGGGCTCATTAGCGGGGGGTGAACTTCGTTGGGCCGATAAGGAGGAACATCCTTAGGAGGTGCCAGTAGTTGACATCGGGGAAATAATAAGGTCCTATGATACACGCATCGCATTTGGCATATTCGGTCAGTTTTCGGAGATCAAAGAGAATGAAAAACAAGCTGGTCCGCTTTCAGCAACCTAGAAAAAGCTACAGGCGGAGACTCGATCCCTCCAGTGGATGATAAAGGTGACAATATCGGGAGAGAGTAAGAGCAGGCGGTATCAACTGTTGATGTCTATTCAGAAAAGGACGCAAACGAAACAACCGCCAGCGCGCAGCTCAACGAATCAATATCAGAAAGTAAAGGCGAAACATCACCAGAACACGGTATGAGCCATCTGATCAACGAATCTGCCGCACCGTTGCCAGATATCGACTTGCCCTTCCATCCCGACCATTAACCTTCTCCATCCCTCTGCGACCGCGGAAGCAGACGCCGGTCATCATTCAGTTTTGTGTACAATGTAGAGTGGGAACTTCCGCGTGACTTTTCTCGAGGCTCATCTATGCAAAGCTTGGGTGGAGGAAGACGTCCGCCCACAGGTCCAGAAGTTGAAGGACGAGGGAGAATAGGAAGCACTCCTAAAAGATCCGGCAGAGAAATCTGAAGAAATAATGCAGGGTGGCTCAGGAGGAGAGCCCTTGCAAGCCTCTGGTCCGAGGCGAACAACTGGTCATATTGCCATCGAGGAGCACCAGCTTACAGAAGTGATTGGGACATACCCATGGAAATGGGATAAGCCTGGTAGTGCAAAGTCCATCGTTGCTAATGACGTATCGAGTTCGAACGGAGACCCTCCTCCAGACACTGCTAGTGGGTGTCGAAATTGATGTCAAACTCGATGTTGTAGATCTGGAGCCTGGAGCCGAAGTTGAGCAGGAAGAAACTCTCGATACGGTATAAAGGTAGACGATAATCAACCATGTACGCTGAGGTCTGCTCCAAAAGAGGTCAAGGGGAAGGGGAAAATGGAACCAGGGGAGGGCAATGATGGCGAAGAAAAATACTCAAAAGGAAAGTGAGAACGAGCCGAGCGAAGAACATGGTGAGAAAAAAACATTCACCCTTGAACCCCCCACAGTCATCCGTATCGCATCTTACTCTGGGCCAGTCCTTCGCCTCCATACTACTGTGAAGTGGCGAGGCTCCTCGGAAGAACAATATGCGATTATGAGAGAAATTTGGGCTCGGGACCGGTTCCACACACCGTGTTCGTCAGTGTTGCTGCGAAACTCTCGATAGCACACGACCTCCACCTCGCTCAAGAAGCGGAAAACTATCAGTCGTTCCCTGACCACTTCTTCCAACACTGGACCGGATATAATATCGTACCCCCAATACACGATCCTGTCCCCGTCGGGGCACTATGTCCCGCGTCTACCTCGTTATCTGAGTCCGATCTTACTCCTGGAGCACTGTGGCCGCGAGATAGATCCAGACGAGTTGTGCCTGGACGACAGGCAAGAGTGTGCATAGCTTGTCTTGCCCTTTCATCATCCAGGGTGGTTGCATGGGTCATTCGCAGCGTGGAACATCTTGTGGCAACAAGGCAAGCCAACAGAGTGGCCACCTTGGGCGGCTGGGTTCGGGCAAAAGCTTCCGGCTCATAGACTCTGGTAGATCAAAAAAAAATTGAGTGAAACGTTCGAAAGGTTGCAAGAGCTTAGAGGGAGAGGTAGCTTTTCAGTTACTCCACCTGCATTACCATGGAGAGTCGATATCGGACAGTCTTTGACTGAAAAAACGGACAAATTTGTTTTCTCTTGTCGCTTCAGTATATCGTAATTGTCATAGATCGCCTGTACGAATCGAATGTTGTCGTTTTAACATTTTGGTGCGCGTTGGAAGGTTTTTAAGTTGACTAAGCAACTCAACTCTCGAACCGTTTCCAACTGGGTCGGATGAAGAGAGTAAGCGCTAACGACCGAACCAAATTGTCCCAATATAAGACTACATAAAAAATATCCTCACGCATTGCGCGACGCCTCTTCTGATTTCTCGGAGTCTTGGATGAGGGCCACATTTAGGCTGTAAGGCTTGCGGTGGTTCGAAGAGGAAAAGAGAACAGAACGAGAAAGATAAGAGATGTGTTAGTAGGTAACACGAAGAGAGATAAGGATAGGCTTTTAGGACGAGGACTTTCTAGGAGACTTTCTGTCGTACTTGGAGCGGAGATCTCACTGCAGGATTTGCTTCGCTATCCGCCGTAGATACGAGAGTGTACATGCGCTACTTATACTGAAAACAGTAAGGGTCCTCAGTGATGGATGAGCCGAACGATTATGTGAAAACAGAGGCACAAGGGAGTGGCATCGCAACTGACAAGGTAAAGTAGAATGAAGAGAAAAAGGATACGAAAATTTGAATGAGTGACGGTAAGAATAACGAGAGTTGCATAGCATGTGGTCGGTCTCGAAGGTCTTGATTTGAAGCGTGATCCAGGTGTAGAGGACCTGTCCTCACAAGGCCGAAGTATCTCCTCCAAACATACTCCTCCATTTCTTCTTGACTTAAATCGTTGCATTGAACGCAAGTAGAGGGGACAAAGCTTGTGTGGAAGGCTACTAAGTATGAGCTAGCCAACACATGACGCCCCTACGACGCCCAACACAGTACAAACAGTTCAATCACTTTCGGAAAATTTTGTTAGGGCAGCGAATGCTCGAGAAGAAAGAAACTTCACCTAACCCTAACTTTTCCCTCCCTTTTCTCATAGCGAATGTTACGAGGAGGTGACAGGGAAGGATGTGTGAAGTACAGCACCAATGCTAAAGCAAAAATACTCACTAGTGTGTCGCTACTCGCAATTTAGTTCGCAGGTGGGTTGTTAGGAGTCTCATCATAGCAAACATGACCCTGGGGCTGAGACGCAAAGGGTGAGTTGCATCAGGTGAAAACTGGATACAAAACAAGATACTCACAAGGCTAATGCAAACAGCATATTTACCACAGCAATCACTGTTCTTGGTGCAACCCACGCCATCTGGGCTACACTCAGGCCGTCTGGCCGTGACAGACATAATAGATGTCGCCAATGCAACAACAGTGGCGAGAAAGGAGAAACGCATTGTTTGGTTCAGGTGATATGATCTGTTGAGGTGTTCAGATGATTTCTTTGACGTGGGCCGAATGCTGGTGACAATAGGAAGATGACTTGATTTTATACGATGATCGTGAGAGGGTTTGGCAGAATAGTTATGCCCGGCAAATGATACTACATGATGAGGGATTACGCAAAACTGGTCATTTCGCTGGCGTGACGAGGTAAAAATGCCACGTCAAAGCTGCTGGCAGCTTACCCAGTCGGCCTTAATTTCCAACTACAACCTCTGCTCTTTTTGAATTTCGAGATGCTTGAGATATGCTGGAGCGATCAGATGCAATGAATGAGGTTTGACGCGGCATAGGTAGGCTGACGCGACACACCGGTGCACTGCTCTCATCCGTAAGATATATCACATTGGACATCCACATCTTCAGAACATAAATGCTGCGAAGTTCTATCATTCGAGGTCATTATTGATGTTCGAGCTGCCATTTGCGAGTAGCATAATGTTGTCCTGTATATAAGTTACCAGGAAATACTCATTTTTTATTTGCTCGCAGGGGCAGAGGAACTTCAACCAGAAATAGATCAGTCCATCACTGAAAACCACTTAACACGATATGACATTGCTTATATCATAATCCCAACCAGTTATGGCATACAAATATAATAGTCGATCAAACATACGTCATATTACGGCCCATTGGTTGTAGTCTCCTTGCATGCAGCGCTTCATATGCCAATGTATTGATGTATCAAATGACAATCAGATATCAGGATTTCTACAGTTTTTGGGATGCATGATTTTATGATATCATTTCCTGCAGAAAGTCTCACACCAGGGCATTCGCGAATTCAGAGATGCGACCAGGACACCGGGGGTCCTTAGATTAGAAAGTACTGTCCTACATAGAGCTCCACTCTGCAAAGGACATAAATTGGAATCAAAAAAAAAAAAAGGTATGATGTGCATTGGGGCCCCAACTGGCAAGCCTCAAGATCTCATGGGTCAGTCACATGATACAAATTTTGAATTTTGAATTTCGCTATCCAAACAGGATTACATGTAACAAGTAACTATGGACCAATGCAACTTCCAAGCACATAATTCACTCTACCTGATGGATGGAAACATTGTCATCATTGCTCCACTCCTAACTGGCCAGCACCAGATTTTTCGAGTTCACCAATCTGTTCTATCCAAGAACTCACCTGTTTTCAGGTCTATGTTTATGATACCTGGTGTCCAGGATCATGAAATGGAGAAATATGATGGCGTGCCTTCAGTGCAGCTTCTGGATTGTGCTGAAGAAGTTGAGTCACTCCTGAGAGTCTTGTACCATGAGAGGTGAGCATATTTTTGTTTTTCATCCTGCCGCTAGGCTAACTGACTGCGCTAGTACACTACCTTTCAGACATCTTGATCCTAACACACCATCATTGGTGAAAAATGTTCTGACCCTAGCCAACAAATACAGAATGGATCATTTGCAGGATCAGATCATTAGGCATATTGAAGTAGACTGGCCTCAATCACTGTGGCAATGGGACATGCTGGAGGCAGAGATCTTGCTGATGGAAGAGACTTGGTATGATGAATACATGAATGCTCCCATCGATGACTATCTTCCTGAGCCTCCTTCTGCCATCTGGCTAGCAAGAAAGTGCAATATTCCCAGCATCCTTCCTGCCACTTTCTATCATTTATCTTGCCTCTCCATTGAGGATAGCTGGCACAATCCACACATTTCCAGTATCAACCTGGAGCCAGAGGTCACCCACTGGCATTGCTTCTATGGAAATTGCACTGCAGATTGGACTATCCTATCTGCACAAGACTATATTTGTCTGCTCTGAGGAAAGGTGAAGCTTGCTTCTGTTGCAGATGGACTCTTCTCTTCAAGTCATGTGGGCAATGACCAGCACTTAGCTGACATATGTTCTCTGTCACAAAGACTCACTCTATTGGCAGACATACGGAAGACATGTTGATGGTTGCCAGACATTCTTGATACATTATGTCACTTTTTGGGCACAGCAGCATTTAAAAACCAAATATGTTCAGCTTGTAAACTATATGTTCAGGCGGAGCTGAGGAGACTACGTCACTCTATATGGGTCAAGATGCCAGAATATTTTGGCCTCACTTGATTGGCTTGTTATTTACACAAATGAACTGTTGTTGTGACATAGATACTATTATTACATTTATTGTCATTTACAGCAGCATGCATCTTCTGCATGACTCCCCAACCATATAGCTGTGATGATCATGCTTCCAAGTCATGTCTTAACTTTGTGCCAATTTCATTAATGTAAAATATTAACCCTAACCCTACATATCTTTGTAGAGATACCTTGTGCTAAATCACTTCTTGATATTAGTTCCTGGTGGTCAAGCAATTGCAGAGTGATGATGAATGAAATGAATCTCACAGACTTCGCCAATGGCATGAACCAAAAAACACCAAAATTCCGCCGCTGCTTGAGCCAGAGCTGCTGCAAGATGGTATCCCACAATAACCCCTCCAAGTCCCGAGGCTATTGCTGACTCAGAGCCTCCAATCCAGCAATACAAAGCAGCAGAATCACATGATTATATTGTCATTGAATCTGATTCATGCTCGGAATGTGAGTATACAGGTGAGTTCAACGTTGACACCTCTGACAGTGATTACAAACCTGGATATTTGGACTGGGAGACAGAGTTGACTAATGATACTCTCTCAGGGTTCTCAGATGATGAGTTGGAGCAAGATATGTGCATGCTGCATGCTGAAAGTGCTGTTAAAGTAGCCCTACTTGCCAAACCTACTGCATTAAATAATTGCAACAGGAGTCTCATGTGCAGCATGGAAAAAGGCCGGGAAAAAATCGAGGACTTGGGTACAATAACCAGTCACAGCAGGTGGGCTTTTCTGGGGAAGGGTCAAAAAATACCTCTGTGACAACTTTGACAGGCTTGTTCGAAATGTTGAAGGCAAACATGCCAAAAGCATTTGAATCTGTCCAGGTGAAGACCATTCGGCTGTGGGAATATTGTATGCACAGGTGGATAGAGGCTTACAGGTCAGGTTTGCCAATGAGGGAGGCTCAATTACGGGTCCAACTCCAAAGGAGTGGGAGGCTTGCACAAAGTAGGTGCACCTGTGTGTCACCTTAAATGTTACTTATTAGTAAGAGTGATGTGATGTGATGTCCGTTTCTAACTAGGGGGGGAATCTTAAGCTGCAGTACTTCAGCGATTCCTGCAGCACTCAGCACTGACATAGGAAGAATTTCTAGCTAAATAGATAAGATATAATTATTAGATACGATAAGCCAACTTATCTGCTTATATCAGGTACCTCTAACATTAAATCAGGTGACAGCACTACTTTCCTGGGCATCTCATTGTTTCCCATGACGACTGAACCTTCAAGCTCATCATCGCACACAACGACCACGAAAGACACCTCAAATTTCATTATTTTAGAGTGCTCTTTTTCAGTTCCTCAGTCTATTATCATTCAAGTGACCCTAGTAATATAGGTGTCTCTTTCTGCTACACTCTGAATTACTAATACAAAGACTTTAGGGCGGCTGACTCTTGTCATCAACAACCACACTGTTTATGCTGGACTACCCCACTTACTAGTGCAGTAACATCTGAGTAGGGTGAGGTGATTGATGAGTAGAGATGTTGATGTCAGGGAGCCAAACACATAAGTGAACGTGCCCTCTGTTTAACACTCACCACCTTGCAGAAGTGCAATGGGATGCTCTGGCAAATGAATGACAACGTCCTCCAGGGTGAGGATGTCAGTCCTAGATAACTCACATTTCATTCATATGACTACTGCTTCCTTGACTCAAATCTGACATGAATGACTGGATGAGGAATGATGGCGAGCAGAATCCATAAGACATGAGTTGCTTTCATTTTCTTTCTTTTGTTTTTATGCTTACACCAGTGAAGAAAATACCCAATGAGCATGCATGCTCTTAGCTGAGGCCCAGCTTGAGGTTGGACCAGATCACCATGACAGCACACAGTACAACTTTTCTTCCATGAATTTTGAGGATGACAGCATGGATGCTGAGGCCACTGAAAGCAATACTATCTGTGTGCCACTATTCTCTGAGTTTTATCGCACTTGTGCTGCACAAAGGTATGTCTGAACAAATCTTTTGTGCACTCTCTTATTGCCTTGGTACTAGAGGAACTACCAACTGCCAATGGCACGACAAGTGAACACAAGCACAATGCAATCTCCATGAGCACATTGTGTGGACAGAGCAGATGCCTGCCCTCATTGATGCCTATCTATACTGGAAGTATGGGCCCAAATCACACAATCTTGACCATAGTGCTGGGCACTCATTCAGCGTCTGCAGTGTTGGTATCACAGGTATGACATTATCAGTCTCTTTGTGATCTCCCTTATTCACACATTTTAAATAGACTTTTCACATAATACAACAGTTCGTCAAAAGCTCAATGAACCAGGGAATGCCACACTCCTGTGCCACAGTGTAAAGACTACAATCTAGCTAGGCTGATAGTGAACTACCACCTAAGCTAGTATATGTCAAGTGCTTGCCTAGCTGCTATTCTTGCAGTGCAAGAACATTCAACCCGAGGGGTTACAGGTGAATATACTTCATTGAGTGCTGCTATAAGATGTGTGATGCTCCTATAAAGTGATTCCGATGCTAGCGGTAGTGTTGCCACTGATAGCGCTGTGTTTTCCATGGATGCTGACGTTAAGCGCCATGCAAAAGGTAGATACCAATAGAACTGGTGATACCAATGATGCCGTGAGGGTCGCTAATGATGAGCGTGGTGATAGCATATACTGATATCTGTGATAGCACGGTATGCTGGGGGTCAGTGAAGAGTGATAGCGTGATAGTGATGAAACTGATGATACTGATGAATACTGGTGCTTAGCAAAGATAGTGGTAAGGGAAGCATTGAGAGCGAGGAATGTCAAAGGATCCTTCAAAGATATTTGGATTTCAAAGAAAATATAATTGCGTATAGTGAGAGCGGTAGCGGTATGGGAATCCCATCTAATGAATGATATGATATAAAAATGATAGTAAGTGACTACTCCTACCACTGTACGGTAGAAGGGGAGTGTCAAACAGAGGAGAAGTCATCAGTCTTTTATCATACATTGTAAGTATGCAGAATCGATAGGTGAGAGTAGTAGCAAGTATGTGAGACTTAGCCCTAGCAATATGTAATAGTGCTGCATGTGCTGCGGCACGCGTTCTACATGTAATAAGGCTTGCCGTGGGATCAGCAGCGGTAAATGGGAATGTACTACACACCAAATGGAACTAGTTGGCATGGCATGGGCATTCGATGGGCATCAGCTCATGGAAATGTGTCTCAGTACTGCAGTGCGGTAGTCCAGCAAGGGCACGGTAACCTTGGTAACTGTATATATCGATGGCACTAGGGTTAGGGGTGGTCGTGCTATTCAGTATAGGAGCTAGACAAATAATGGAAATGGACTCATGCAAGGCTAGCGCCAGCTAGACTGTCACAACAATCTCCTTGGTTGTTCACCCATCCAACCAACAGTTGCTATATGCCTTGAGTGTTTAGAGCTCTACCATCAAATTTGCCAGCACCAGTCCTCATTCAGCATCCAGTCCATCACTAGAGTCTTGTGCGCACTTCACAATGTAAGCTAATTATATAAATCTCTACGTCGTTTATGGTTGCCTGCAGGTAACATGTAGCCGCGCATTTCAGAGTCAGTTTGCCGTGGTGTTTGACATCTATATTCAAATTCAGCAGTCTATTCAACAACGCATCGACCTCACACTCGACAGGAATCTAGCAGACTGGCACATGAATGGAGTATGTCCATGCTGTGCATTTGAGGTACATATTACTTGCAATGTTCTTTCATGTGCTGATCATTTGCAGCAACCAAACAAGCCAAACCTTGTCCCATGGTGATTACATAGCATGGATGGGAATCACTCTGCAAAGTGCATTGATGGCTCTGGCTCAACAGACCTGTGAATCCCTCAGAGCAATTATTTCATTACTAATGATATTGTTGAGCAATTTAGGGATAATGTTAGGAACTGTCCTGGTCAATGAAAAACTTTTCCAAATCCCAGCTGCATGGACAATTGGACCACCGCAAAGAGTCACAAAGAGGACAAGATTTCCATCTTTGAGCAAACAGGTATATTTTTCATGGCCTGTCGCCACGGTTTTGTGGAGTGTATTGTTGAAATGAAGTGCAGTGGTGAGCTGTAAGTAATTGAATTGTGTATTCGGGCCATTTTTAATTTAACAAAACATCATGTCAGGGCAAAGTATGGGCTTGCTGCAATCAATCGGATGCTTGACATCTGTGGAAAAGACCAAGCTCTTGGCTATGACATTGGCTGTTCGTCATGCAAGACAGTTGCCACCAGCTCCATTGCTGCCAAGGCACATGCTAACAACCTTGTTATTGCAGTCAATGCATTTCATGGGTATGCTCACAACCGTCAATGTCAACTTGCGAACCACCCATTGTATCTCAATGGCTTTGGCATTGAAGACTTGGAGATGTGTGAGCGGATCTTCTCAAGTTCCAATAGTGTTGCTTTGCTCATTCGCCATGCATCATATTTCCATTGGGTCCAATTCCTCGACCTTCACTTTGACCAGTGGGATAAGGACAAGTACCTGGAGCTAAGTGTGTTTTTCTTGTCTGAATGTGTTTTTCTTCTGAATTAGAATTTAGGTCGTTTTCTGCATAATAACTATATTTGAGCACTTAGTACAATCAATGACTTCACCCTGCTACTGGATGACTTCAAAATACGCAAATCATTAACAGACGAAGACTTCGTCCAATGGAAGCACAAGGAATCAGAGTTTCTTGCTAACCTTTCCCATGAGTCACCAGCTGATGTGTTTGCAGTGACATATGTGGAAGAAATGGAAAAACTCCAATTTCTGGAGTTCATTTTTTTTTTAATTCACTTGCCTCCATTCCCGCTAATGTGCTACCTGATTCTAGGGCAAAGTATAGAAGCATTACGAACGTCCCTTTCCTTGTGTACACCCCAGCAAACTTTACAGCATCATCTGGACTCAATGTGTCAATGCAGGAACATTCTAAGGTCACAGAAGCTGAGCGGACCTCGGCATTACAACAACTCCAATTGCAGATGAACGTTGTTGAAGACTTTGAGCATCATCATGGAATTGATGAGCACTGGATGCTATCAGACCCTTGATATGTGGAAGCACTTAAATACTCTGGTCAACAGTGCTTTATTTGTGTAGTCGAGGAACTAGAAGGATTAGTCGTTCAATGCCTGTTTGAGTTGTCAAAGGCGAATCTTTCTGGCACAGGTATGATAAATTTTCTATTTAGAAATCAAACTCACAACCAGTGGTCAGGGTACAAGATGCGCAAGTACATATCCAAAGCAATCACATGACAATCTTCTGCAATTCATATGGCACTTGACAGATATAACAAGCTAGCACCTCTGCAAGTCCCACCTCGACCAATCCTTGATTATGCTGAAGTCATAGGGTATGCGGCTTTAGGAGAATTCATGCTCCTGAAGCATTCATGTCACAATCTACTTACGAGGCCATGGGCTATACCAGAAAATCGCAAGATGGCAGCAAAGTTTTTCAAAGTCCTATGCTCACATGAAGAGATCATGTGCTTGAATGTTGAGATAGGGAGACTTCATGCTTGGATGGAATTTGAGGAGAAAGGCATGATCTCCACAATAGCTGCACTAAAGCACAAAGGCTCACCCCTCCTAGCATTTGAGCTGCAGAGGCAGTATGCTGCATGATGCTGTGTTAACAATATTCACCATGCTCGCCTACAGAGAGTCTGTCTGTTGGATGGTTATACTGGTGTGCTACATTCAACACCTTCATCACAGGAGTCGACACATGAGGAAGAGGAGGAAGAGGAGGAAGAGGAGTGTGGCGATGAGGAGCATGAAGAGGTTACATGACTTGCAGATGCTATTACTTGTATCATAGTGTAGGGACTATTGATGTATTTGTCATGCAGAGGAACAGACTTGCCATGCATTGAATCAAATCGCACTGTGACATGACTTGATTGGTATCAAATGCCACTTCATCAACAGTATTGTTCTCAAATTTAATAAAGTAGATATGCTTATTAGATGTATTGATAGTAGTAGCTACTTGTCAACTTAAAGCAGATTGAAAATGATAGATGTCTTCACTGTTCCAGTTACTGCTCAAGCGTCATAACTCATATGAGTTATGATGCGCAGTAACAGCAGAACGGTAAAGACATCTATCATTTTCAATCTGCTTTAAGTTGACAAGTAGCTACTACTATTAATACATCTAATAAGCATATCTACTTGATTAAATTTGAGAACAATACTGTTGATGAAGCAGCATTTGATACCAATCAAGTCATGTCACAGTGCGATTTGATTCAATCACTTGTGTCAGCTTGATCCATGGAATCATATTAATCATGCCTTTCACCAAATCTCAACCTTCTCAACATTGCACTTATACTCAGCAACCCAACAGGATGGTGCAGGGTCTCATAATTGTTGGCCTGTGTACTAGTAATGAAGTTGTAATCGCTTAATACTTCATTCTCAGATCATATTTTCACCTTCAGTTTAAAACTACATGTCAAACTCAGTTTCTTTCAGCATCAAGCTCTCAAATGCTTCACTCTTGCATCAAGGAATGGCATGATCAGAACTTCTCAACAATATCACTCGTCTCAACTACTTGGACTTGCACACACATGCTGTAAGATGGCTTGAATGCACCATTCAACATCACTAATGCTTTTCCTCCAGAACAACTTTGTAGAAATCACAATGACAGCTGGATTTGAGTTTATCAAGTGTCCTGGCATGTCCAATCCAACTCCTACTTTCACAGCTGCACTTGACATATCAGAGCTCATCAAGAACGTAGACGAGAAACAAGTTGTTAAAGCAATCTATTCCATATTCTCAGAGTCCTTTGTACGCATGGTTCATCAGCGCAGGTTTAAGTGGGAGAGGGTGCGTCTTCCCAAGTCAATGCTTAAATGTAAGGCCATGGATTCTCTTCATTGCATGCTAATGATGGTACATGATGCAGCTTTAGATAAAATTGAACCCATTGGCAAGCCCTCAGCCAAAGATCTGGCCGGCTCCTCATATATCTTCACCAATCTTCTGCACTCTACTTTGAATACGCAAACTAATGACTCCTCTGTGTGCCTCTCCACCCAGTTTGAAGACTGGTGTGATTCCATCACCTCTGACGGCCTGTCAATGCATCTCTCTACCATGTCATTTGCTAGCACCTCTCATTCTTCTTTACATTCACTCTCTGACAATGTCGATGACATTGACAATGATAACAACACTGCTGAGCTCACTCTTTTGTCCAAGCCAGTTGAATGTGACACACACAATAATTGCATTCTAAACCCTGTCAAATCAGAGGTTCACATCCCTAGCCCTGTGCCACTCACTCTCCCTACTCAGCACAAGTATCCATTGAAATCCAAAGCACCAAGCCCTTTTCCATTCCCCTGTTTGCCTCTGTTGAAATATCCTGCATCCTCACATACTCCACTAGCACCTATCTCACCCACTCCCTCATCTCAACAAGGAAAGATTACATCAAGGCTTCCCAGCCCTCCACCATTCGTAATCTCACCCCACTCGCCTCCATTGAAATATCCTGCATCTTCACATACTCTACTAGCGCCTATCTCACCTACTGCTTCATTTCAACAAGGCAAGATTCCATCAAGGCTTCCCAGCCCTCCACCATTCATAATCTCACCCCACTTGCCTCCATTGAAATATTCTGTGTCTTTGCATCCTCCACCATCTCCACAACACCCGTCTCCTTCGAAGAAAAAGACTTCTTCAGGCCGCTCCATCATGGAATTCAAAGCTGTGTCTGTGCCCTCCTGTCGTGATTTCCAACTATTGCCTAGCACACCACATGGAGTCAATAGTTCTTCAGATCCTCGGTTACCATCTAGTAACTCTGTGAGTTATGCCCATTTTTTCTTATGCTATACTAATTAGAATTAGGGACTTAATGCAAAAAAACACCATTCAAATCCTGTGCAGATCCAGATGTCATTGAAAGGGGAAGAAGATAACATCTCTATCACTAACAATATTTACTTGATGACAGCTGAAATGGATGTTCCGATTCCCCATGATATGGGAGTTGACAAAATTTCTGACAACATCAAGAGGATCCTTCAGAACATTCATCTTCATCACACTGCAATGGATGAGATATGGAAGTGCATTTGCCAGGTTGACAGCTACAGCCCCTTGTGCTGGCAGGCCATCCTCATGAAGTTGGAGATTCCGGAGGATTGTATCAGCCCGCTGCTGCATGTGATGGCACATGCATCAAATGATCATCAACTCAGTACGTGTTTACATTGCATTTTCAGCGTGGCCATCGCTAACAATACATCTCTTAGTTGAATAGTCATAGATTACTATTTTGTTTCTAGTTCCATTGAAATTAGTAGTGGATTGTTTGCTTGCTGACCTTGACTGAACTTAATCTTTCCTGATTCACCCGATTCTTCCATGTATATAACTTATGACCATGTTTTTAGTAGTTCAACTCACCATGGTCCAAGCTCGAGCTCAGCGCTCCTGTGCAAAGCTCACAGCTGTGCAAAAACAAGAACAGTGCAGATGGCAGGAAGCATTAACTGATGCTATTGACACTGCTAAGTCAGTGTATGTTCAAGAAGCTGCTCACATTGCAGAGACACATGGATGATGCATATTTTCTCTCTTTCTCGTTTATTCAAGCTAACTTACTCTCTTTGTTAGATCTCTCAAATGGACACACAATCAGTTGTTTCTGAGGAGCCGTATGCTACATCAACAACATGGAGTCAATTCTTGGAATACCTTCTTTCAAGCCAAGCACAAGGAAGCGAATGAAGGTATGAGTTTATTTATTTTCTACTGAACTATTACTGACCAAGATCTAGACCTTGAAAAGGGTGAACAAATCAAACTCACTCAGTTCATTGCAGACAACAAGGCTGAACTTGTCCGTGCTCATTCAAAGCTTACGTTCACAGAAAAAAGAGCCTACAATATGCAGGTCCTTGAAGCCTGTCAGCAGAGAAATCGAATCACACATGCAAATCCAAAGGCTACTGTTCATGATGTCAATGCAACCTTTGCTTGTATGGATCATGAAGTAAGTTTTCATGCCTTGACTATTTATGAAGCTAATTTATTTTGTTACTAGTGGATGGCTCTTTGCACTCATACCAGTGTTGAGGGTTTTTATGTAGCAGTTCGAGGCAGTATTGAAGATCTTTCTGAACCCAAGGTTTTTTTCACTCAAAAGGCCGAAAAGTTTGTCAAGGATGTCCTCAATGTGGAGCCATGTCATCTTGGCTTAAAACTCGAGTCTTTCATTGTGAGTGGCCTCGGTAATTCTTATTTTTATTTGGTTGTTCCTCAAGCTAATGTCTCATACAGATTAACATACTGCTCATTGTCAACATCCTCTGAACAAATTAATCAGTGAATGCCGCACCTTCATCCAGGAAGGGCTCAGTGTGTTTTCTCGGCTCAATTCATTAGACATACTAATCTCCTACTCAGATTCAATTGCCCTTGAACACAACATCCAACAACCTATCACAATGAACTATACTAACTACAAGCAAAAGATAGTCGAACACCGCAGCTTCACACTTGTCAGCTGGCCTGTGCCTGGGCTGGTTCAAAATCCCTCGAAGATTGGTGGAAGACCTGAAGTGAACAAATTGTTGGACGCATTTTGGGATGGAACCTGTCACTGGGTGAAGTTAACTGATGAAGAATTTTTAGTGAGAATGAAGGATAATAGGGCATGTGCTGCCAGAGGAGAGCCAGTTTATGTGCCGAGGAAGAGAAGGAATAGAGCTCCTTTGAAGCAGAGGGGCGCGGACATTGTTGTGTCCTCTGATGGAAGCTCTAGCTCTAGTGATGGAAGCTCTAGTGGCTCGAGTGATTCTTAGTAGTGCACAGTAGGCTTAGATCTTTTTTGTTTTTGTGCGATGCAATGGTACTTAAATATATCATTTTGTCAGGGTTTGTGCATTATATATAGGTAAAAACATATCTAATAAATACCCAGGGATGATATGTACAGGGGCTGAAAAAGAGCGCTCTAAAATAATGAAATTTGAGGTGTGTTTCGTGGTCGTTGTGTGCGACGACGAGCTCGAAGGTTCAGTCGTCGTGGGAAACATCGAGATGCCCGGGAAAGTAGCGCCGTCACCTGATTTAACGTTAGAGGTACCTGATATAAGCAGATAAGTTGGCTTATCGTATCTACTGATTATATCTTATCTATTTAGCTAGAAATTCTTCCTAAGTCAGTGCTGAGTGCTGCGGGAATCGCTGAAGTACTGCAGCTTAAGATTCCCCCCCTAGTTAGAAACGGACATCACATCACATCACTCTTACTAATAAGTAACGTTTAAGGTGACACACAGGTGAGTAGGCGGCGACTAAGTGATAGTACTGGCATGAGACAGTTGATTACATAAGTAAGTTTAGGCTCGTGTTGATCACTTGTGGACCGTATTTGCTCCTTGGCTGCGCTCGGACTTACGCTGGTCCATAATACAATGTATCTCTGTATATAATCAGATGTAGTCTTTGGCCTCTCATTTCGTAAGTAAGTACTGTTAAATTGTTGTGTTTTTTATTCCTTCCTTTACTTATGTACACTCACAGAATCGAGATCGCGCATGTCTGTCTCTGTTCTCCCCTTGATATCTTACGCATCTCAGACCTATGTCCTTAATTCCTTCCCTTTCAGCGCATCGGTGCCTTTCCTGTATATAATTTGGTCTATACCTCTTCGTCATTCCGTCTCGTTGCTTAGTGAATTGGTAAGGCCCGTGATTCACAACACTTCCTCAGTACCTTTCACTTTGCTCACCCTCAATCTGCGTCGCTTATTTGCTTCATCGTCTCATTATTCGAGGCTTAAATGGCTGATCTGTCAAACTCAAAGGTGGGTTGTTCAGCATACGACCTTGCCAAGATTTTCGATCTTCAGGTCATCAGCACAAAAAAGATCAGTCCTCGAGTCTTTCCACGCACTGCAGGCATATCTATGCCAATTCAACTCGACAAAAGACAACGACGTCTCTCAGCCGTGTGAGTCTCATCATGACCAAACCTCAGCGTAGACCTCACGTACCACTCCAACACTTCGGCCAGTATAACTAAAGAGGTGAGCTACCAACATTCTTTAGGATCCTCGACGATTTTTGACATCGAGAAAGCTGAGAGTCCGGTAAAAATTTGTGGCAAATAATAGTAGCAGCATTATTTTGAAGACAGTCGAAGAGTTCACAAACGACAAGTTCACAAACGACATACGAATGAAGCATGGAGGCTGAATGTTCATCTGTATCTCGTAAGTTCGTGCTTTCAGCCAGCAAACGCAGCAGGCTTCGACCCTTTCGCCGGTCTCTGAACGACGACAATGAATTCCTCATATCCAGTCCAGTCGTCACGATAAGTGCTGTCTCCTACTCTGGCACAAGGTACATTGTTGTGCGTTTGTTGCTTTAAGTGCCAATCAACTTATACACATACATTCTATTCTGCGCAGCTACCACCTGGCCACTCCATGCTGTTGATAGTATACCATGTTCCCTGTTACCGTTTTGTAAGCTGGCCTATCCACTCAGAATTGAACAGTGCACGGCAGCTGGCGTGCTTCCTTATTATCTCTCGCCAGCGAAACACGCACACCAGACCACATAGTATTATCCTCATCAGGTTCTCCGCTATCCACGCCAGTACCAACATTCCCACCATTTCACTACCCACCCACGCCACTACAAACGCTTTGCGTCGCGCCATCTCTCGCGTCCCGCAAGCTCTTTGGCACATCGACACTCAAATTACCTACTTCTCCCCACTCCAACCACTACTCCAGCTCTTCGCCAACAACTCATTCTCTGGATCCCTTCCGAAAGAGAGATGGAAATAGATCCAGTGAAAGACGAGCTTCTTGCAGATCTAGAAGAACTTGCGCAGAAGACAGATTTCCTCGTGCATTTGCCCGATGAGATGTACGAGTGTTCAAGGTTGTGCCTCAGAGTATATCCTCTGCCCTCCTATACGCCACGCTAACTCCTTTGTAGAGCCACTACCTGATCCAGCGAATTTTTTACTGCGTGAAGGCGAGCCTAACAAACACGCGCAGCGGCGACAAAAAGCAGACTGAGAACTTCAAAAGAAGCGCTGTGCTACAAGCTGTTACGAGTCATTACGCTCGGCAGTGGGCTTCCTGATGCTGGAGTGAATGAACCTTTGTGATGGTTGAAGGAACACTTTATCAATTGTAGTGACCGAACTACGCTTGTGAAGACATGGCTCCTGCTAATATGATGGCCCTAAGATATACCTTGATCAATTCGTCTATGACCGTGCCTTGCTTCTCGTACGCATTTACCTTTATATTCTGAACTGTCAGCGTTCATAGCCCATTTATAAAGTCGTACCATAGCTTGTAAAGGACTCCTCGATCAAGCAACAGCTCCAGATGAGTTATACCAGGAATTGCTCTGGTGTCTGTACCTACTGCAAGGTGACCTTCAGATCGGGAATCCTTTCATAAAAGAGGACTGCGCCACCATCGCAACTGGTGTGGTTTTTGTTTGTTTGTGATGTATACCAACTTGAAATTGACAACGGGCTAGGGATCATGCGAATGAAGCACTGTCTCATTCGGTGCCGCACACGCATGGGCATGGACGACAGATAGACTACGGGATGCAGTTACTGATCAAAATCTGATGGACGTCTGCCTCGCATACTATCTGCTTCATTCCGTATTTCAAGTCCTCGGAGGGCGAGGATCCCTTCAGTATTTGCAGACCAACACGACGAAAAACCCTGCTCCTTAAGGAACTCACTGCTGGTTGTCTGAATGCTATACTCGCATATGTTACATCGTGGAAATAAGTATCCTGCAGCTATGCTTGGGTCATCTGCTAACTAGAAGCTATTGGTTGCACAGCTAGACTCAGAATATCGGCAATGACTTGCAGGTCCTGAATCTATATCACTTGATGAGATTAACACAGAACTTGCGCCACTGGAACACGAGAAAGAAGCCATGGGACAGTGAGTCGATGCAAGACGAACAACGACTAACAAGTGACAACACACGAAGCAGTGTGATTTAAGCAAAGTTAACAGGACCCCTAACACCTCTGATACCCTTGACATCCGCAGTGACTCCGACACCTCCGAGTCTAATGCCCTTGACATCCGTAGGGACACCTCCTGACTACAAGGGAACGAGTGCAAGTTAACGGAAATGAAGCATTTGAAGGTCAAAGTTTTTGATTTTGTAGAATTGGAATATATTGACCGAAATCTTCTATGGCCGCACCGAGATCTGTTGACATGATGACATCCGAGATTCGGTGGTGGATCACGCCTCACACGATGATGGACAGTGCGATGTGGACGCGTTGATGTTGATGATTCTTCTAATGGTGTTTGAGTCACCGTAAAAATTAACATATAACCTTGTAGTGCTTTGAAAACTTTTACCAAGAAGTGGCGGTTCTGCCGGTTGCGCTGGCACAAATTCTGCAGAAAGCACTACCAACAGCCGTTAGGACTCTTATCTTTTCATCAACGAACTGAGTGTCCGTAGCACCATTGGTTTGCATCTTCACCAAGTAAAGGGGGATTTAAGTTTTAACTTGTTCAAATATCTCAGCTGGTCCTCTTGTCGAAGTGTAAGTTCCCACATTCATCCAAATTCGTGTTCGCCCCTCTTAAAGGCAAGTAGCAGAGTTATTTTCTCTCCACCTAAGGGCTCATCGTGGTGGCCATGCGGTTTAAAACGGAGTGTTTTTTTACATATGATGTAGTGATGTCATCAAGAATCTGAGTTTTACAACCCTGAATTTATTCTGTTGAGGCAATGTAGAGTCGCACTTGTTAAATTCAGCGATGGAACAAAAAGCTTGGGTCAAAGACAACGATACAATGGCTCATTATAAAGTCATAATACTTGCAGGAACCTACACCAACCAATCCAATAAATCTTTGCATGAGTTCGGTTGTGTGACTGGACCTACATAGTCATCACAAGATCCAGATATCGTGGCCAGGTATACAAATTCCTCGGGAAAAATTGCCGGGAAGCTTCATGTAAGCCAGTCAGACACAATGCGAGTCGCACGTCCTTCCTTGCGCATATAGATAAATGCTGCGAGAATCCCAATCTCTCCAAACATAGTCTGCATAAGTACACATAAAGTGCTCGCATAAGTACAGTACCGTGACACAATCGAGATCTTCGTTGGTGTTGAGATGCGTCATGTGTGTCCAATTCACGTTGATCATGGCGGAACCTCTTATAATATGAAGCCGTACATCCATTTTAACAGCCAACCTCCCCTTCATCAACTTGAACTGACAAACTGCAGTATTTGTTTACAATTTTCCGAGTCGCTTACGATGCCGCCATCCCCGCCCCTCTCTACGGCTGAAACGTCGGTGGATCATGAACCCAAAAAACTTTCTCGTACTCGCAGACTAATTTTACTGTTTATGTTCTGTCTCGCTCAGTTCCTAGATAGCTTCAATACTTCAGCTCTCTTCTCCGCAATCCCTGCACTTGAGGTGTCGATGGGTATGACTGAAAGTCAATCCACTTGGATCATGAGTGCATTCGGATTGACCTTTGCATCTTTTCTACTTATCGTGCGTGCTCATCCTATTGATTCTGACCTCGGGCTTCAACGCATGGTTTAGAGCGGTCGCATTAGCGACGTATACAACCCAAGTCAGTACTATACCGTACCTGTCAGACAGTGACATTAATAGACTCATAGAAATTGCGTTCATCTGGGGTGTATCTGGCCTCGGTGTCATGTCGCTGTGCGCTGGATTTGTTAATGAGATCATTCCATTAGTCGTTCTCAGAGCGTTGACTGGAATAGGTAAATATTCCTGCTGGTCTGATGGTTTGGGCTGACGAAGATCGCTTCTCAGCTTCTGCGATGACAATCCCCTCTGCCCTAACACTCCTTGTTAACGTATTTCCCGATCCGCTTGAACAAGCTCGCGCAATGGGGCTATTTGGAGGCTGTGCCGCCGTCGCTAACGGTGAGAATCCCCCTAGCTGATTACCCATAGCTAGTTTTATGGTTGCCTCCCTTAGTCCTCGGTCTCACCATTGGTGCAATGTTTGTCCAATGGGCATCTTACCATTGGGTGTTCTGGTTTGTAGCCATCGTGGCAGTGCCAGCGGCTCTGGCGTGTGTCGTCATCATACCACCAGAAATTTCTAACACTAAAGACCACGTTGAGCCTGCACAAGCGAGATGGAAAGGCCTTGACGTACTCGGCGTAAGCATCCTAACTGGTATAAATTTTCAGCAAACTTTAATTCGCATCGCTCACGAGCTCTGATAGTTGCCTTGATTTTGTTCATCTTCGCTGTGACATCCGGCTCCACTGATGGCTGGGCATCTGTAACAGTACTGGTCCCGCTCATCATATCAATCTTGATGATAATCGGATTTTTCTACTGGGAAACACTCATACCTGTGGACAGAGCTGCAATGTATGCTATCAGGGATGATTACACCTCCTACCGATTGTTGTCTGATCTTGTACCAGACCACCCCGGACATGGTTTTACAACAATTTCTCTGTTCTTTTTGCCGTCGCGCTCCTCCCATTCCTTTGGTGGTGCACAGTGTTCACGATTTTTAGTACCCTGTGGCAAAACGTATTCGAGTGGTCGGCAATATCGTCAGCTGTACACATGTAAGGTCTTCACTATCACACCATGTTGCCCGTCATTAAGACTGTCTTACTTACCAGGTTCCCGCTCGGTGTCGCATCCTTCGCTATGAGTTTCACCGGACCGCTCTCTCGCATCTTCAGTCCGAAATGGATGATTCTTACTGGTCTGTCCTTTTGCATGGTCGGGACCGTATTGCTGGCGCTTGGCGGGGGGTCTCAGGATTATTGGTCATATATATTCCCAGCTTTTTCTTTAGGAAGTTCAGGGGCCATGCTGACGTATACGCACACATTGTGAGTCCAAATTACCGGGGTTTTATGAACACAAACACGTTCCAATGACTGCAATTACAGGATTGCTATCTTT
The DNA here is from genome assembly GCA_016695475.1 of Suillus decipiens. NCBI lineage: Eukaryota > Fungi > Basidiomycota > Agaricomycetes > Boletales > Suillaceae > Suillus > Suillus decipiens. The sequence goes on from MU172961.1 coordinate 212,113, forward strand.
CAATCCGCACCTTCAGCCATGGCAGGCACAGTTGGCGCCATCTTTAACGGGGCTCTTCAATTTGGAACAGCTATTGGCCTCGCTGGTGTCAGCTCGATAGAGACATCCGTGGAGGCCATCCATGGAGGCTCACATGAATATGAAGGACGAGCTGCAGCATTTTGGTTCCTCTTTACAATTATCTCAATTCAATTCATTTCAGTATCAATATTCTATGACCGAAGTACGGACCATACACCTCAGCCAGAACACGGAGAACCTGAAACTCCTGCTCAACGGAGCACGCGCTTTGACGAAAAGCCTAACGACGCGAAGTTGACTATGGTTGAGAAAGCTGAGCTAGTGGATCCGCCTGTGTAGAATCGTTTGACGACTGTTCCTTTAGACGACCATTTCCGTTGATAACATATTTCTTCCTTATTTTCCTGTTAACGACTGTACTACGACCTGCAGGGTGGATCTGTTTTTATTAGAAACAGGGCAAACGTCATACTATATTTTGTTGCTATACCTGCTACCGATCTGACCATGTTTATCGAGACAAGTCTCTCCCTCTGTTCTGCTTTACACGTTTCGTTCTCGGCCGGTGATTGGTAGTGTACGATATGTTCTACGAGTTTTGCCTTGCATGTGCGAGTTGTCAAAGCTGTAGAAATATATATGGAACCTCCGAGTATTGAGCTGGATATTCCGATCTGCCCTAAACTTTGGGAATGGTGGTCGCCAGTGCAAGTTGATTCATCGCAGAACCCGGGCTTGGGTTGGTGCCGTTGTTGGATGACCATTCGGGGCAGTGCTGCCGTATTACATAAGTTATAATCATAAGGCTTAGAGCCCGTCTGGACAACGAATAACAAATTCAATTCGCCAAGTCACATGGTCTGGGAGATCCCGGATCATACAGATTCTTTCCCACACAGGCCTCCCCACCATGACCGCCATGTCATCCAATGCATCAAGTAACAGTGATGGATCTATA
>MU172961.1:224921-243066 GCA_016695475.1 Suillus decipiens
AACATGCAGCAGTGCATTGAAGACATCGCAATCAACACCAAAGTTGTGCCGGATCCTGTCAGGATGTCCATACATGAGCTCATACACCCATGCTTTGCCAGTGAGGATGGACGTATGATATGGGATGCTGTCACGAGTTCCTCATACAAATCATTATTCCTTTCTCAATTTTCCTAAAGCGCCTAAACCCAGTGCTAAGACAAACCCTAACCCTAACAAAATCCCTACATCCGCTTCTATAGTCGAACTCCCTGATGAAGATGAAGAGGTCTTCTATGATGCTATCGGATAAGATAAGATAAGATAGCATCACGTGATCTCAGAACCTTCTAGAATATGATGTCATTATGATGTCATCAACAATGTCACAATATCACATCATACGATTCTCATTTCTATTTTCTGATTGGCTAGTAGTTTCAAACTCAGTTTGTATCTCAGTTTCAATATGCCTATATAGTTAGCTAGTTTCATCATAGTAGTTCTTTAGTTCAAACCTCTTGTATCTACCAAGTGTAGCAACCAAGACGTACCTGCTTCTCTTTTCCTTGTGATAACCTTCAGTTTGAGTCCTAGTCTCTGCCCGTGCCTTAATTGGTTATAAGGGTTGTGACAGATGCGGACAGTTGAGGATAAGAACAGAAGCTGGTATGTATTCATAATCTGTAATATCATAGCTACAAGAATCACAGACCAGCGACGTCGACGTTGGTCAAATTGTTGTTGGGCTTCAAGGTCAATATCATGATCCATGTATGCGAAGCGTTATCAACTTGAATTGTCTAACCGACGACTTGAAGTGTGATCCGGGATCTCCCAGACCATGTGACTTGGCGAATTGAATTTGTTATTCGTTGTCCAGACGGGCTCTTATGTGAAGGAGCGTAGAGCAGAACAAGTCCTAGTTAGGCTCGTGACCAGCCTGGCTTATTAATACCACGGACAAGTCGAGTGGCGAAGCCAGGCTGGTCGATCTCGGAGAGATTTGGCAGGACGAGCGAGGAGTTTGAAATTTAGCAGGTGCCGGTCGTGCCGGTCGTACTTGATTGCATGTACTAGTACAATGTGTCTACCATCGTTCAGACTCTATAATGCTGTGTTAAGTTTTAACCATGTTTTCCGTACAACCTTTATCGCTCGCTGCTCGAGATGCAATTGAAGATCTTCCGACGGACTTTATGAGTGCCCTTTCAATACCACAACACCAGCAAGTTCTCGATGCCTTCTCGTGACTCGATCTTATTTCCCAAGGATCACAATGGCCGAAGTTTTTCCAGCTCAAATGCCTCATATCGTCACTTTCTGCAAAACACGTTGTACTTTGAGCTGTGACAGGCTCTGGAAAAACCCTTGCTATGATTTTCCCTTTACTGCTTTCTCCCAACAAGATAGCCATCACAGTCACCCCTCTGAAATTGCTGCAGCGAGACCACGTACGCGGAAGATACATTTTTATAATTATTATCACTCTATAAAAACATTAAATCCGTCTTTGTGAATCACAGGTTCACAAGTTCGGACAGTATGGTATTCCTTCCATCACCATTAATCACGATACACCACACGACCAGGCTCTCTGAAGTGTATGTGAAGCAGTTGTAGACTCCGAGATGCCATTAACCTGACCTTTCTCGCAGCGCGTGTCTGCTGGAGCTTTCCGTAACCTTCTCGTCGCACCGGAGCCAACCGAATGCACACAACACTTACTATCTCGATGTTCTACTTCTTGTTCTCCTTTGCAGCTCGTACTGTCTGCATAGCTGAGAAAAAGATGCGTCGTAGCCACGGAGTAGTTTCTCGTAACTGTGCCGTCAGCAAAGCATCAAGATCAAACGAGAGGAGTAGTTCGGGGGTGATATCTTTCGACGACATGGCAAAAATGTCCTTAGCAGCCTCCATCTCAGCATCAACCTCGTCGGTGACTATTTTGATAGCAATTGGTCGTAAGATGACACGAAGTTGCTCACTCGCTTGCTCATCAGCATCCAACACATTGAGAAACTGGATAAGTGCCCTGCTTCGAAAAAAAGCTTCTCTCCAAGGTAGCATGGAGGCCTTGTGCGAGATAGAGTGCAACATGAGGTCAATGACTGTCATGCGAAGCCCACGAAGGATTTTTAGGACTCCAAGGATTTTTTCGTCAATGTCGAGGCTTGAAGGATTGACAATCTGAATCAAAGGCTCAACAGGTGGCTGATATTGTGGCATGGGCAGGTGAAAATGGCGTGCGGCACAAGTTATATGCTTTGAGGTCATTGGTGAGTAGTTCTGCCTTGTGCTCCCCCCATAGTAACTCATGTTAAAGGTCCGCTAGTCCCGGAAACAGTCGGACCACTCTCCTATCATGGCACGCACGAAAAAAGGACCTACTATGTTGGTGAGTTATGTGGATTCAGGATACTAGTACAAACTATTCGCACTCACACAATGTTGTGCACCGTAGCAGGTTTCGCAGTTTCTACGATGTATGCAAAACCAAGGACAGTCCTGACTGTCACTGCTGGCAGATAGTGCTACTGTCAAAGCAACGAGGATAGAGGAGAAACGCATTATTTGTGAGGATATGACGTAGGATCAAATAAATCTGAGAGTGATAGTAAGAAGACGCCTTTTAAATCATGGTGCTGAGCAGTGAGCAAATATTGTTCATGGCAATGTATTAAAAATTTACTATCCACCTGAAATCTCAGATGATATCTGCAATGCCAGCAGATTGTCACCTGAGGTCTGCCTGAGAGAGCAAGGTCATCTTTTCGTGTAACGAAATATCACTTGGTAAATGATTAATGAAGGCCAATCCATCGGCGATAATGGGCCTTGCCTCATAGATGGGCTGGTGCCAGCTCGTGGAGCAGCAACCAAATTTCGTTGATCGAAATTGTTACCACAGGCTAGAATAGTTGAACTCCCATTTATATAATTGACTGTGCGTCATAAATTAAATCAAGTTATTGGTTGCAAAGATTCTGAGAGTAGCCATTCTGAACGTATCCCACGTATTATTGATGTGGAATTTCAGCCCCATGAGTCAGGGTTGTTCGCAGCCAACTTTGCACTAAGTTATGGAATCCCAGCTGACTCACGCTAATTCCGACTACACTCCATACTACTCTTCCTGTAGTCATGCGGCTTTACGAAGCACTGAAGACATGCTCAAACCAGCTGTGTGCGACATTAAAGTACATTGATGTCACCATACCAACTAGCATGTACAATCAGCCCGGAAAGCAAGCACGCAGAAGGCCGATTACTCAACCTTCATAACGCTTTCTGTGCGTTTCTGTTGAATGCGTCTTTCTAGTTCTATCCACATCAGTATCCAAATATCCGAGTCATTGCACGACCAAGATTAGCAGCCTGAATACAAACTTATGGTAAAAATCGCGAGACAGGCACACGTTAGGTTCTTGGCCGCGCCTTCGCGTAGCACATGCACAGGAAGCCAGACTTGGAAGCGGCTACTAGTAAATAGTACTAGTACCTGCCGCCTGTTGCTCTCGCACGAGTCGCAGCCTATTTGTCAATTTTGTGTCTATTTATTACCCAAGCCGAACTGACCTGGCATTTGGAAGTGCAATGACCCGAGGAGGTTCTAGTTCTTGTCCTTATATTTAATATCATCTATTTCTGTGATTGAGTGCGGCAGGACAAGTCCTGTAGGATACACGTATGCACGTTAGCATATATAAATATGGAAATTAATATTTGCGGGGTGCACTTGTAGTAGCCGCTGGACATGCTCAGACTCGGAGCTCGAGCACTAGTATCGAAAGAGATTTAGTCCGTGTGTTATAGAGTAAAGGGTGAGCGCGACATGCCCTATCCAGTACAGTGAGAGGGCTGCACTATGTAACTGAAGTGAGATTTTGATGATACATTACTTGCTGGCCGTCACAGTCGATGTGACTGACTTTGGAAATGAAAGACCTAGCTTCAGGCACGCACAACTGCTTACGTGAGTGTTTCACAGGTTGTCAATTAAAACTATTTCATTGACCATGGCAATGCATGGGCATGGATAGTGTTGTGGGCAGAACTCTGCCATTCTGCCACATGGCAGGGCAGAACTGGCACTGCCAGGCAGATGGCAGACCTCCCGGGCAGAATGTGGCAGAACTCCCGCACCTACAGAACCGTGGGAGGATGTAGTATATAGTTTGATGTACCATTTCAGCATATGATAACGTGAATCAAAGCACTCTATTGAACTCATTCGGTGTGCACTTCATTCAATCAATACAAAATATCACACCTTCGCACTATTCCTCCACCCAATGTGTCGTAAACTTGCTGTTGCTCAAGCAGCAAGTGGCCGTCCATTCGAATTCATGGTCAAAGTGGCATTGGAAATGGCACTACAGTGAAAGTGGAGTAAAGCAAAGGCCCTTAAGGCATATAATCTGTGCCACGCACCATTCGCCAGTGGCCAGGCAGATGGACTAGCTTGGTGGGAGAATCTCCCAGTCAACCCTGACGCACACCCACTGAAGGCTTTTGCAATTGTCATCCTATCCATCGTCCCACATGCGGCCGAGGTTGAACGGACCTTGGTGATACACAGTTAGCCAAGCACTGCAATCTTTCAGTTTGCACATTTGAGACACTTGGTGAGGTCCACGCTAATTTTCGCTATCACATCCACTTTAAAAATGAATGTTATTGATTGTGAACCAACATGATGATGCCATGTTCACATGCACACAATTGAACTTCCGGGAATTGATATGGAGGTTGCCAAACAGTTCAAAACTGACTTTGCATTTGCTCCCCCACTTTCAGCAGTCTCCAGTGACAATCTTGAAGGTCCCAAATCAATCTCACTTGATGATATTGGTGCTAAGTTTGCTCGACTCGAAGATATTTGTGATGCAGAAAAAACTGGGCACAAAGTTTGCCTTGGACTGGGATGTGGATGGGAAGGAAGTTTTGCAAGGGAGAGCATCTGACTTCGCAGAACTGCAGCGCATCGATGAGGAATTGGTGCCTGCAGCGATCAAGGATGAAATTATGGTCACGGATCATGATGCAAATGAAGATGGGACATGGAATATCAATTCTATGTTACTGTTGAGCAGTTTTACATCAATGTAGTTAGTAGTCTGCCCACAACACTAGGCATGGAGCGCTCAGTGGCTGTGCCGGTGAGCCATGTTTTTCCGGTCAGATGCTTTGCCTTACCTCATGCATTCATTAGGCGCCATGAGCTATCCCTATTCTTACTTATCGGTGCACCAACTGGACCGTCTCGCTGTGTTCGCCATGTTCTAATTGCCGCTTGTTGCAAGCTATTGTTACCTTGTCCATCTACTGCTCAAGAAGCCGAACTGACCTGGCATTTGGCAGTGCAGAGACCCTGACCCTAGAAAGTTCCAGTTATTACCTGTGTATTCAACGCCATCTACCTATGATTCGCCCACCACTTTGGCACGGGAAGAAGTTCTGGATAGCCACTACTGGTGTATAACCCACAGGTGGCGACTCATGGCTCCATGATGGACGCGTGCCGGTAGTGACTCAGTGCGGTGATTGATGTGTTTCAGCTATTGGCTCCTTGACCTTTGTTAATCGTTGGCTACCGGCCCCGGATACCATCTATCAAGTCTACACTTGCCAGATTTGCGCTGGATACCAGCATAGACACGCTTCATAATGATTTACTTACATGATCAAATATCATTTTGCGTATTGTTCGATTTGGCGTGGCACTCCGAGCTCAGTATTGGACATCAGACCTTCAGGCTTCATCCTGTATAGTGATGTGTTGTGGCATTGCTATGACAGCAAACATTATACTAGATGCCTGTGCCAACTATAAATTCAGATTGAAGGACAAGGGAGTAATATAAGATGTGCCACAGAACAAAAGTAGCATATATGGATGACAATATATAAGTATCATTCGAAGGAAGTGTTTTAACAACGTACTGCACAAAGCATGTTTGTTCCAAAATTTTATCAACTGAGACCGAAGGTACCGGATTTCCATGCTGAGCGTCCCGTGGCAACTGGCCAGATTAATGGTCGTCTGTTCGAGACGCCCCGTGTGTGGCGGTGATGCAAACTCCACAGCTTTTCGATAACAAGCTCATCTTCCACAATGGACACTCTATCACGTCACAAGTCATTCCTGTTAGCCAGTGCCGTTCTTTTACTCGCTTCCATATTCACGCCTCAAACGGACCATACCACAGAAGATATTGTTCCTGTAGAATCGCATATAAATTCAGAGGGAACGGTGCGTTGTTTTCATAGTTTGCAGACCTTCCGTGCCCTTATCGCACCTCACATCACAAATCGATTCAGACGCTTACCGTCTCCATTAGCTAACTACAACATCCCATTCGATGGATCCTTCTTCCCAACAGTCGAGCCTAGATTCCAAAGCAATAAACGTGGATGCAGGCACGATTCCGCATGACACAAAGCTTGACCCCAAGTACGCCCCAAATCTATCATCCACATCATCTTCTCACTTACAAATATCACCAGTTGCATATTCTGCAAGATCGTCACCGGGGAAGCACAGAGTTTCAAAGTATACGAAACCAAACACAGGTACGCCGCTCCATCATCCAATCACCGTCCAATCACCAATGTCACACTTCACCAGTCTCGCCTTTCTCGCGAAGCCTCCCGTTTCCCATGGACACACTCTCATCATACCCAAATGTGGGTACCTTTTCCATATAGGCAAATCTACGTTAAACAGCTAGGTTAGATCATTCCCGGACATTAACAGATCCCGGACTCCCGGATGAGTTCCTCGCGGACGTCGGCCCTATAATGAAGAAGATAGCAGTGATGAATGGCGAAGATTCATACAATGTCATTCAGGTACGCCAAGAGCTCCTGTTATTTCCGTTCGCGTGCAAACAATACGACGATTAGAACAACGGCAGGACAGCCGGGCAAAGTGTCGACCATGTGCATTTCCACGTTGTCACGAAGCCAGTGGACCAACCCAATCAGGGACTCGTCCTGACACCCCAGAGTTGGCCCTCGTACCCTACGACCGATGCAGAATACGCTCAAGATGCAGCTAAGATGAAGGAGATCGGTAGGAGTCATGGATTCCCGGGTGTTTCGGCCTAGAATTTGTGTACGTGCGGGCCTTGAAGTATGGGTGATATGTGGTTTTGGCAATTGAATGGCTGAACGATGATACGGAGATTCGCGGAAGTAATTTATGGAGGTTGCTGGGTTTATTGTCGTGCGAGGGGTATTACGGTGATCTTGTATGATCTTTCCTGGCTGTCTGCAAATATCCGTCGTAGTAGACAATAGATTCAGACAGCCGACACTCATGTATTCTTGGTTTTCATTCTGAATCAGTCAATTTTTTTTCTTCCTTAGAGTATACGATACATAATACCTCCCCTGCGGATATGAATGACGACGCTCACGCGCCAAGTCCCCGACTGCCATCTTTCCTAAAATTCATGATGGCGTCCCACTGCATTGTAGAGCACAAACATTTTTATCCAACGACAATCTCCATTCAACAGTTATGATAAGTTTGTTATGACTGAGCACATCCAAATCGAGAACCACGCATGGTTCGCAGCGCAAGGCAACGCATAATACATTTCACTAAGATAATAGTATTATGTAAAGCCCTCAGCCCACTAACATGGGAATGTCACTGGTTACTAAACCATTTCAATTGGGCGATTAGATTCTTCCAACATATGTTTGCCTGTCATCTTCACACCACAGATTTTATATAAATAATGTGAGACCCTTACTACTGATTCTCATCCTCAACCGCTATTCACAATGAGAAAAGGTAACTCATCGACTCTGAAGGATTCGGCTCAAGACCTCTACGCAACTAGCGAAGCAACAGGTCGTGGACGCGGAAGCTCGGTACGTGGCTTATGAGGATCACTTGATTCATTTCACTCCAAAATTGACATTTATCATTGATCTAGCACCAACCCCGTGGCAGAGTCAATAGGTTTCTGGAGGATGGCGCGAACAAGTTAAGGATCTCAGTGAGTCCGCGAGCATGTATAGAAACTGTCTTGATACGACTATGCGCTCGAAGGCTTCCCTCAACCACAGTCATATTCCCCAGAATGAGCATCCTTCATCAACCCCGAATCTCGAGGTACGTAGTTTCTCGTACTTGTTCTCCAGTCTCTGCGCTCTCTCTAATGTTCAGTGGCCACGCAGGTTCACGCGGCTCCGTCTGGCGTGGAAGTAGAGGCTCATACTATAACCCAATCGACACTTCAGAATACTCGAGAGGCTATAAACCACATGCATACACTTTCCGAACCTGAAATAACCGTGAATTCTACTCTTCAAGGCGCACAAGGGGATCTCGATGCTGCTGATAGCTTCCAGGATGCATATCTCAAACCCCTCAGGATATTTGACGACGTTATCGGGAAGCTTGCGGATGTACGGAGCTTCCTCTTGACCAGAATTGAACTAATCCCATTCTACAGGTGCATCCATATGCAAAGATGGCACTGGGCGTGTTGTCTTGTGCAGCCAAAGTAAGTTTTTCTTCTCTCTATCCCCCACTGTTACTCAGCAATCATTTGTGTAGATTATTCTAGCTCAAGCGGATCGCGACAAAGCGGTACTCGAACTTCTCAAGAAGATATGCGAACTTTATAGCTTTATCATACAAGATGACGTGCTTCTCCAAATCTCGTCGATGCGCGCTATCCTTGCAAAGATGTCTCAGCAGACCCGTGAATGCGTCAATTTCATTAAATATTATTCGGAGACCAAGAACTTTTGTGAGTCTCAACAACCTGTTGCGTTTTCTACCGTCTTAAGCTTCTACTATCGTTACAGGGAGCAGACTCGGAAAGAACGTCTTTTCGGAAACAACAGACATGATCCGAAAGTACACCGACGTTCTCGATAGGCTTATGCAAAACTTCCGGGATCAGGTTACTCGTGACGTAGCCATACGCGTCCATCATATGGGTAAGGCTTCGGACGTCCTCCTGACTTGGCATATATTCATACCTTTTTAGAAGAAATATTAGACCTCAGCAGTATGACTTATGCAGAGGGCGCGGGACTAGATACCGGAAAAGAATGTCTTCAAGGGACGCGCACGGAAATCCTTTCCCAGATCACGGACTGGGTCAGCAGTTCTGGGGATGACATTCCGCGCGTGCTGTGGCTATCTGGCCCTGCAGGCAAGGGAAAGTCGGCTATCGCCCATACCATTGTCAAGTGGTTCGAAGAGGTGGGAGGGCTCGGTTCCTGTTACTGTTTTGACCGCCAGCGAGAAGCGGATTATCGCCATGAAAAGATCTTTTCCACCATTGCACGCGACTTGGCTGACCGTGATCCGGAGATGAGGCGGGGTTTAGCAGATGCAGTCAAGATCGTAAATACCCTCTTGACGACGACAGATGTCTTTCAGCAGTGGCGGAAGTTTCTAATCGAACCACTGATGAAGTCATCTGCGTCAACTGGGGAACCAATCATGATGGTGATAGATGGACTGGATGAGAGCGGTGGAGTACAGACACGGAGAGACCTTCTCCGCATTCTAACTGGCAAGCGTCGAGAACCTGGCTTTCCCAAAATCACAGACCTCCCAGGCAATTTCCGCTTCGTCATCACCTCTCGCCCGCTTGATGACATCAGTAATGAGTTTGACAGTGCTCCGCATATTAAACAGATGTCGATGGATGATATTCCAACAGCAGTCGCAGAGCGCGACATCCATGCTTACATATCCAAGGAGTTGGAATGGTTAGGTTTTCAAGACAGAGAGTTTGCAGTCCTCGCTAAGAAAGCTGATGGACTTTTCGAGTGGGCGCGTCTCGCCTGCGAATACATCAAAGAGTCACATACTGGCCTATCTCAAATGGATCGCTATAATACCGTGGTGTCGCGGGATCCTGCTGAGAGAAGAACGCTGTTGCACAGCATGTATGACCTCATTTTAACAGATATCATACCCAGGGATACTTCTCCGCAATCGCAGAAACTGCGCTTGACTGCGCTGGCGAGATTTCGCTCAGTGATGGGGCAAATACTAGGCACAGCCGAACCTCTTCCTTTAGCTTCCCTGAACGCCATGAGGCGCCATTTTCCACTGCCAGAGGACAATTTCAACGTGGAGCTGGTGGTCAAAAGCATGGGCTTCCTCCTCGGCGGCACCACCAGGCCAGATTCCCCAATCCGACTCCTTCACTCATCCTTCTATGATTTCTTAACGGACAAACTATCCAGCGGAGAGTTTTTCATTGACCTGCCAAAGGTGCAACACGACCTTGCATTCGCGTCACTTCGAGTGATGGAAGACGGTCTTTGCTTCAATATCTGTGGTTTAAAGTCATCGTATCTACCTAATAACAAAGATCCTGGGCTGCAAGAACGAGTTCAGAAATGCATTCCTCCATATCTGTCATATTCATCTCGATTTTGGACTTCGCATGTACGAAGCACAGTCTTCGACAACGAGCTCGCGAAAGAAGTGAAATTGTTCTTCGACCACGAACGGGTGTTTTTCTGGCTCGAGTTACTCGCCTTGATCAATGCGCTCAGTGGTACAGTGTCTGCCCTTCCGCATATTGCCAAGTGGCTGAAGGTGAGCATGTTGCTACTAAGTGCCAGCTAAAGCGCTCATGGGCCACCACAGGGTCATTCCGAATTCAAAGATGTCTCGTGGATTGCAATGGACGTATATAAGTTCACTCAACTATTCGGCAGCATCATTTTACACAGCACACCGCACTTGTATATATCAGTTTTCCCATTCTCGCTTTCCGACTCTCCGCTATCAAGAAAGTTTTCTGCATGGTTTCCGAATACTCTTCGTGTTGCATTCCAACGTGATATGGACTGGCCAGCTGTTCCGATCGTGCTCGGGGGGCACACTAGTTTAGTTTGGTCAGTCTCATTCTCACCGGACGGTGCTCGCATTGTCACTGGATCACAAGATAAGACTGTTCGGTTGTGGGATGCTGCAACAGGACAACAAGTCGGTGAACCCTGGTGGGGGCACACTGGATCAGTTAAATCGGTCTCATTCTCACCGGATGGCACTCGCATCGTCACTGGTTCAGACGATGAGACTGTTCGGCTGTGGGATGCTGCGATGGGGCAGCCAATTGGTGAGCCCTTGCGAGGGCACACTGATGCAGTTTTGTCGGTCTCATTCTCGCCGGATGGCTCCCGCATTGTCACTGGTTCAAGGGATGAGAGTGTTCGGCTGTGGGATGCTATGACGGGGCAGCCAGTGGGTGAGCCCTTGTGGGGTCACACTAATTCAGTTCTGTCGGTCTCATTCTTGCCAGATGGCACTCGTATCGCCACTGGTTCAAGGGATAAGACTGTTCGTCTGTGGGATGCTGCGACGGGACAGCCAGTCGGTGATCCCTTGTGGGGTCACACTAATTCAGTTCGGTCGGTCTCATTCTCACCGGATGGCACTCTCATCACCACCGGTTCTCTGGATAAGAGTGTTTGGGTGTGGGATACTGCGACAGGGCAGCCAATCTGTAAGCCCTTGCGGGGGCATGCTGATTCAATTTGGTTGGTCTCGTTCTCGCTGGACGGTGCTCGCATCGCCACTGGTTCGGAAGATAAGACTGTTCAGTTGTGGGATGCTGCGATGGGGTGGCCAGTCGGCGAGTTCTTCTGCGGGCACACTGATGCAGTTTTGTCGGTCTCGTTCTCGCCAGACGGCACTCGCATTGTCACTGGTTCAAGGGATAAGAGTGTTCAGCTGTGGAATGCTGCGACGGGGCAGCCAGTGGGTAAGCCCTTGCATGGGCACATTGATCCAGTCTCGTCCTCACCGGACAGCACTCACATGGTCACTGGTTCTCTGAATAAAACTGTTCAGCTGTGGGATGCAGCGATGAGGCAACCATCGCAGCACACTACCATGCCATTGAACATTTGGGATTGTCATTTCATTTCCACATGGTCCAACACCATTCACACACTGCGTAACACTTCTGAGTTAATTGTCACAACCCTTTAAACCAATTAAGGCTGGGGCAGAGACTAGGACTCAAGCTTAGGTTATCACAAGAGAGAGAAGAGCAAGGACGTCTTGGTTGCTACACTTGGTAGATACAAGAGGTTTGAACTAAAGAACTACTATGGCAAAACTAGCTAACTATATAGGCATATTGAAACTGAGATACAAACTGAGTTTGAAACTACTAACCAATCAGAAAATAGAAAAGGAAATTGTACGATGTGATATTGTGACATTGTTTGATGACATCATATTCTAGAAGATTCTGAAATCATGTGATACTAATCTTATCTTATCTTATCTGATAGCATCATAAAAGATATCTTCATCTTCATCTGGAAGTTCGATTATAGAAGCAGATGTAGGAATTTCGGTAGGGTTAGGGTTTGTCTTAGCACTGGGTTTAGACACTTTAGGGAAATTGAGAAAAGAATAATGGTTTGTATGAGGAATTCGTGACATTACTCCCTCTCTAGGATGAGCGTCATCGCGAATGAATGATGGTCAAATATTGCGTGCTCTCCATTGTTTGAAATCATCCGAATTAAGTATAGAACCTTGAATTCGTTTGGTTTTAGCTGCTGTGGGATTTTTCTTATGAAACTCCGCTATTAAAATCGGGGAATTTTTGACGTTTTCTTCTGGTTCCCATGTCGACTCTTCAATCGGATATCCTTCCCATTTTACTCGGTATTGCAGCTTTCCTCGGAATAAACGGCTATCTAATACTTCTTCTATGGCAAATTCTTCTTGATCGTCAACTATGTTAGGAGGTGGTCGGGTGGGTTGAGAATGAGGGATCAATCGAGATGCATAATATGGAGTGAGTAGTTCGACGTGGAACACCAGATGAATCTTATAGTTTGCCAGTAATTTCAATTTATAGTTCACTTCACCAATCTTCTCTAGTATTTCAAAGGGCCCAAGATGACAATCTGACAGCTTTTGACTTGGACGGTGTTGTTTAATATTTTTTGCATCTAGCCAGACCTTGTCTCCCTTTTGATACTGTGGTGCATCTTTTACTCCTTTATCATAGAACCGTTTCATTCGTTCATTGACAAGTTTCAAAGTAGTTTGCACATCTTCTCTTGCTTCTTTCATTTGATCCACTCTTTCATCGGCAACAGGAATACGGGAGTTGGAGTTAGGAGATATCGTGAATTCAGGATTATATCCATATAGATCTTTGAAAGGGCTATGACCTGTTACTGTGACTGCATTGTTATGTGAAAATTCGGCAATCGGTAACCAAGATACCCAATCATTCTGTCTATAAGAGGTGAACATGTGTAAATATTGTTCTACTTCTTGATTTACGCGTTCAGTTTGTCCATCTGTATGGGGATGATAGGCGGTCGAAGCAGACCATTTTGTGCCTAATCGTTTTGACATTTGTCCCATGAATTTGGATATAAACTGTGTTCCTCTGTCTGAAATCACTTTCTTTGGTGTTCTGTGATGTTTCCATACATGTTTCAAAAATAGCTCGGCAATTTCCTTCGAGTCTACTTCTTTGGTGGTAGGAATGAAGTGTGCTTGTTTCGTAAATTGATCAATGACAACAAAAATGCTATCACATCCTTCACTCTTTGGTAAATCCACTATCAAGTCACATGTGATCATTTGCCAAGGTCCTTCTGGAACTTCATTTGGCTGTAAAAGTCCTGTTGGTTTACTGGGATAGACCTTTGTTTGTCTGCAGCGATCGTAACCATCTACGTAATCATGGATATACTTCGTCATTGAAGGCCACCAATAGTTTCTGGAAACTAATTCTAAGGTTTTAGCACGTCCTGGATGTCCTGCTGGTGGTGAATCATGAAATAATTCTAATATTTCTCGGCAGATCTCTTTGTCATTTGGAACGTATACTAAACCTCGGAATAACACCAATCCATCTTCAACATTCCATTCTTCGACTCCTCTACACAATTGCACCGGTGCTGCTTTTAGCATTTCTAATGCTTTCATTACTTCAGGCTCTCGTTCTGTACATTGTCTAATCTTTTTCAAAAGAGATTTTTCTCCTTCGATAAGAACTTGGCCTCTTTTAGCAGCATTGACTTTGAAAAATTCCGGTTTAAGTAAAATGCGATCAGAATTGTCGTTTTCTACCCCCCCTCTGTGGTCTGATCTCCGAGACAGACGATCGGCCTTATCATTGACTACCCCAGGCTTATGTTGGAGCGTAAATTCATACTCTGCTAGGAATAACCTCCATCTAGCTTGCCTTCTCGTCAACTTTTGGCTCATCATGAAATATTTGAGATTCTTATGATCTGTCCAGATCTCCACTGGGTGAGGTGCTCCCTGCACATAGTGCCTCCACTCTTCTAACGCTCAAATGATTGCTAATAATTCTTTGTCATGAATGTCATAATTTTGTTCTGCATCATTCATTGACTTTGAATAATAAGCGATAGGATGCCATAGTCCATCTTCCATGAGTTGAGAAAGAACTGCTCCAGTTGCATAATCGGAAGCATTGGTTTCTATCTTTTTCTTTTTCTCAACATCTGGCATTACAAGGACCGGAGCTTCTGTGAAACGTTTCTTGAGTTCATCAAACGCATTCTGTTGTTTCTCCGTCCAATTCCATGGAACATCTTTTCTTAGCAAATCATTCATTGGTCTGGCTATATCCGAGAACCCCAATATGAATCTTCGATAGAAGTTGGCAAAACCCATGAATGCTTGTATATCTTTTACGCATTTGGGAACAGGGCATTTCAATACTCCTTCTACTTTCACAGGGTCCATAGATACATTGCCTTTTTCCACAATCAATCCTAAGAATTCAACTTTAGACTGTTCGAAGCTACATTTCTCTGGCTTCAAGAACAGGTCATTTTCTTTTAATTGTTTGAGTACTTCTCGTACAACACTTCGGTGTTGTTCTCTATTTCCATTTGTAAAGACCAAGATGTCATCAATGTAGACAACGACCGTCTTTCCATCGATAAGATCTCTAAATATTTCATTCATCATGGTCTGGAAAGTTGCCGGAGAGTTTGTCAATCCGAAGTACATTATGGTTGGTTCATGGTGACCAAAAGGTGTTTTGAAGGCTGCCTTCCACTCGTTCCCTCTTTCATCTGAATGTTATTATATCCCCATCATACATCCATCTTAGAGTACATTGTGGCACCAGTTAAAGCATCAATTAGATCTTGAGATCTCAGTAATGGATATGTGTTTTTAACCATTTTCTCATTGAGCTTTCTGTAATCCATGACTGGTCGTAATTTGCCATCCTTTTTGGCCACAAAGAAGAAAGGTGCTGCAACAGGAGATTGTGAATCTCTGATACGTCCTAATGCAGTTTCAGCTTTTAACCAATCTTTTAATGTGTCCATTTCTTTTGGTGACAAGGGATATGGTTTCGCATTCGGTGGAAGATCATTCTCGTCTTTGAGATCTATCGCATGATCCCATTTTTTTCTTTCAGGAAATCTCTTTGATTCCTCTTCTGAGAATACTCCTAGGTAATCATGAAGCCATTCAGGAACCATTTCTTCTACTGATTTCTTTTTCTTAGTAGCTTCTTCTGCTACCTTCTGTTCCGTGGCAATAGAAGCTTTATACCTAATCCAGATATTCTCAGGACTATCTTCATCCTCTACTTCTTCTACCATCGCCCTTTTCTTCGCCATGCCTTCATCGTCATCTTCCTCTTCCATGGGAATCAGATCTGGCAAGTCTTCCTTTTTTTGGAATTTATGTTTTTCTTTATTTTTTTGTCTTTTTTCTTTTTTAGATTCACATTTGACCGGACATCTAGATAGAGAAAATCGTCCTGCGTTCCAGTCAATTTCAGGATTATGATATCTTAGCCAATCTATGCTGATAATAACATCATTGCTTCCAAGATCAGTAACCATGAAGGCTGCTTTTTCCTCTTCATGATCGCCAACCTTAAGTCCTAATTCAGCGAAATGAGTCATTGATCCAGCGGCATTTAACGAGCCATCAATGTTTTTGACTGGTATGGGACGTAATAATTTACGACATCGAACATCATTGTCCTTGACAAATCTCTCACTTATAAATAATGTTGATGCACCACAATCCACAAGTGCTTTTACATCTGCTTGCCTATTCTTTCCTTTCAATGTAACTGGAATATAAAAATGCTCAGATTTGGATCGTATATACACTTCAGTTACATTGGCGAAAGTAGAAAGAATAGAGAAACGATTGTTTGGGTCTAGGTCCACAGACTCTGACTTCAACCCTTCTAAAAACCCTTGCCTTCTTTAGAGGCGAGCCACTGCTCAAACCACTTTGGGGCCTTGTATTCTTCTTCAGCAGATAATGCCTTCACTTGCACTGGTTTCGGCGCTTCTTTACAGTTCCTAGCCATGTGTCCTTCTCCACCGCATCTGTAACATTTAAAAGCACCAGGCTTTCCTTGCGGTTTGGGAGCATTTTGTTGCCTCCCGGAGTCGATGTCCATGGCGTCACTGTCTTTGGGTCCAGCCCTTAAAGAAGAAGGAACTCCACTAGTAGACCTAGGAGTCCACCAGGTGTTTCACTTCTTCTCAGCATCCAACTCTTCAAAGTTTTGCCCAATTTCAACTGTTCTTTCAATTAGCTTGTTGAAAGTGTTTTTGTCTTTGAGCGCAACATGTGCAAGTTGTTCTTTGATCCGGGATTGAAGGCTGGATCAGAATTTGAGGCGAAGGTCATAATCTGAGAAGTTTGTGAAAACAGACTTCTGTTTGAATGATGCAACATATTCAGGTACTGTGCTAGAGCCTTGCCTAAGGGTCTCTAGTTCTTGAATGGGCTTTGCTTCCTTGTTTTCGTCCTTGAACATGCGTGAGAATTCTTCTATAAAATCTTCGAAGACCAATTCTCCTGCGGCTTGTTGTTTGACGTAGGGTTCTGCCCATTTTCCAGCATTTCCCTTTAGGTAGGACAAAAGAAGCGAAAGGTGTTGTTGTTGCATGGCATTGGGGTATTGTGAAAGATAGAGTGAAACTTGTGCCAAGAATGTTTCAATATCAATGGAGTCTTTCTCTCCAGTAAATTCCGTGGGTTTAGCAATTTTCGGAGCTCCTCCGTGTCTCGTAGATTCTTTCTTCTTCAACTCTTCTACTTCTTCTTTTTGTATACGGAGTTGAACTCGAAGCTCTTCGTTTTGTTCTGATAAATCATGATTCAAATCTTGAATCCTTCGGAGTTGCTCTTGCATCGGAGCGAGTGCTTGTTGCACCATGGTGTTGATATATTGTGCCAATTCTTGGGCATTCTCAGCAGGGGCTGCAGACATAGTGCCAGTTGTTTTCTGGAACCCGATTCACTGATGTCTGTGGTTGACTAGTCGTAACGGTCAACCCGAATGGGAAAGATGATGAAAAGAGGAATGTGAAAAAGGGTACGTAAATGGAAAACTGAGCGGTCCCCGATATCTGATCGGATCTACCTCGTACTCAGGTCCTAAAGGGTTCTTTAATCAACCCAACTAGGCGCTTCCCTATTTACTGACTAAAAGGAGATGTATGTAAAGGTTTTCGTGAACCTTCCAAGTGGGAAAAACTCCAGGGACAGGTGCTCTTCCAGCCGAAGCTTACAAGCGACCGTCTATCGTGAACAAGGAGACAATTCCACTACTTACTCAGAAAGAAGACTCGACCTTCTATCATACGAAAGTGAAGTGTTACGTAAAATGAAAACTATAGTAGAGCTCAGCAGGCAGGGTCTTGGGCCAGCACTGAGGTCGCGGATCGAACACCTAATGTTGCTTGTCCTCCGTCTACTGGCAGCAGCAATGTAAGGCTGGGCCTGGTAGAGGTCTACTAACTATGAAAAATGTATGTATGAATGCGCTCAAAGTGAGCAAGAAA
Organism: Suillus decipiens; assembly: GCA_016695475.1. Classification (NCBI taxonomy): domain Eukaryota; kingdom Fungi; phylum Basidiomycota; class Agaricomycetes; order Boletales; family Suillaceae; genus Suillus; species Suillus decipiens. The sequence continues at coordinate 242,745 of MU172961.1, forward strand.
TGATGTGTGAAGAATATGGTTTTGTTCCAGTCTTTACAGCAGAATGTGCTGTTAGAGATGGGTACAGAAAGATGATAAAGACTTCTTGAAGTAGATGTCAGCAGTTGCTGAGACTGATGTCAAAAAGAAGTGATGCAGCGGTATGCGAGTCAGAGTCCCCTATAGTTCAAACCTAATGTCACAACCCTTTAAACCAATTAAGGCTGGGGCAGAGACTAGGACTCAAACTTAGGTTATCACAAGAGAGAGAAGAGCAAGGACGTCTTGGTTGCTACACTTGGTAGATACAAGAGGTTTGAACTAAAGAACTACTATGGCAAAA
>MU172961.1:243266-255109 GCA_016695475.1 Suillus decipiens
GATAGCATCATAAAAGATATCTTCATCTTCATCTGGAAGTTCGATTATAGAAGCAGATGTAGGAATTTCGGTAGGGTTAGGGTTTGTCTTAGCGCTGGGTTTAGATGCTTTAGGGAAATTGAGAAAAGAATAATGGTTTGTATGAGGAATTCGTGACATAATGGAAGGAATATCCGATGACTTTGTCCTGAATATGGATAGTGGATGGGTGGTAGGACCCAAACATGAGCTATTATTCTGGATACCAATCCCTTATCGACATCCATGCCATAACCATGGAACTGTGTCAGTGATAACAAGAGGAGGTATTGAGCTTGATTTGAGCCGCATGGCACACAGACAACACTGGCAAAGGTGCCGAGAGGGGTGAGTCTTAAAAAACTTTCTGTTCCTCACACTTGCTCAGATACACACTGTAGATTTTAGTACCAACTATCAGTATATCCATTATATGAAGATTTCAGACAATTTATTCACAGCCCTTCGACCATCACTTGATACTGCCACCGCACATATCTCGTTCAGCTCACAATAATCATCCAATGTTTCCAGTAAATTATAATCAACTTTTCTCAATGACTCTCATAATATCTGGAAACCACCGCCCAAGCTTGCCCTCCGCTTCGCGTCCCAACATCATATCTGCCAAGGCCTTCGCACTCGACCATGCATGTACCATCCCCTCGCCCGAATACCCAGCTGCAAATCATTCCCCCGGGGTAGCACCCAACAAGCCCTATCCCCTTCTTCCAGATTCCACAAGTGGCAAACAGCCAACCCGATGTATCAAATCTACCGGAAGGCCCAAAATTCCGTTCAGGGCCACTTTTCTGCACTAAACATGCGCCGATGTACTTCGTCTTGCACAGATCAGACTTTGTGTATAGATACATTACAAGGTACGGATCGTGTCTAGGCAGGCAGTTTATCCACGTCCAGATAGGATTTGGTCATTTTCTCGTTTTCGCAGTGATTATCTACGTATATAAAGCACGAAAGGGCGCCGGACAGTTATGTCCACCGCGTCGTGTTCATCGCGGTTCTTTCCGTTCATAGCATCATGTTTGTCTAGACAGCCTTGTAATCGCGTTTAGATATCGGAAGTTCGAACTGTATTCGTTGTTCCTTCACAATCGTGCAACTCGGCCGGCTTTACCTTGAAACTAACCCGTACCGTGCCTAAACCATTGATTACAAGAATCGGGGTGTAGGACCACTCAATGAGAATAATAACTAGAGAATCTTATTTGTCTGAGCTCTGTCAAACGAGTAAGGAGGAGAAATACATGCGGAGACAGTGAGGTATTCTACTGATTTCGTAAGTGTAGCTCGAGCAATAGTTCATAATCATCGAGACGTGAGTAAGAGGAAACTACAAATGTGGAGTCAACTTGGTCCAGGCTACTGTATCGTATACGCCAGGAGGTAGCGATCGAAAGCTTAACAATATAAGTACAAACAGTGTGACGCGTGCAACAAAATATATGAAACAGCCAGCGAATGCAGCACGCCATGGTATACCGCTAATCCCGCGGTTCCGCCAAATGAGGCAGTTAGACAGTAGAAGAATAGATCCTGGTGCGAATGCTATCGTAAGGGAAGCCGCATACCATAGTATTTTCTCTGTGTATCCTTGAAGCAAAACACCCCAACCCAAACAATGTATACTTCCAAAGACTACCCCACTGAAACATCCAATGAGAAGTATAATGACGTCACTGAGATCGGTATACCGGTCTGGTATCGAATAGCCGCCTACAGGCGAATGTGCGAACGCCCATGAGACTGGGAATGAAGACAACAAGAAGCCGGACCAGTGTTGAGTAGTTATTGCAGTAAAAGATCTCGTTACTTAAGCTGCCTTATGTAAATGGACTTGACTCACACTTACACGGTATCAGCACCACTGGGTATTCCAAAATACGAGCCTGCACTCCAAGTACTTCCACGACCATCATCTGCGGCCACACCTGCGAGCTCGCTTTCCGCATTAAAAAATGAATATTCTCCGTGCAACTTTTACAGGACAACCTTCTACTACTTGCAAATGTTAATTCGAACATCGATGATGATTTAGACGTGTTGTCCGTCTGAAGATCCTTGGTCGAAGTTGGACGGCTTGGAAGATACATTTCTGAAGGAACCAAGTAATGTTCGACTCATCACAAGGCGCCATAGAGGATCAAGATAAGTACATCATATGATAGAACTTTGCAATTTTCATGTTCCGAAGACTCGGATGTACACGTTGTCATGTGATGCATATGCCTTACAGATGAGAACAACGTACCGGTGTGTCGTGTCAGCTTTACCCATGCAGCACCGTGTCAAACATCATTCATTAACGTTGAAATGCCTCAAGCATCTTGGAATTCACACAAACAGGAAGAGCAAGGGGTGTTGTTTGGAATTACTGTAGGCCAGGTGGGTAAGTTGCCAACAGCTTTGACGTGGCTTTTTTACCCTGTCACCCGCGAAATGACCTGGAGGGATAGGTTTTGCGTAATTTCTCGTCATGCAGTATCATTCGCTGGGCATAATTATTCTGCCAATCTGTATAAAGCAAGTCATCTTCCGATCCACCTCAAAGAAATTATTTGAGCACCTTAGTAGATCATACCACCTCAACCAAACGATGCGTTTCTCGTTCCTCACCGCCGTCGTTGCGTTGACGACATCTATTATGTCTGTTACAGCAGGGCAGCCAGATTGTACCCCATTGGGCGAGCGTTGTACCAGGCACAGTGATTGCTGCAATTCAGATCCAGATCCAGTGGACCCCGCCCCTGCCTGCTTGCCAGATGAGTCTGTGAGTATCTTGCTTCGCGTCCGGTTTTCATCTGATGCGACTTGCCCCTTGTTGCAGCTTCACTCTAAGGGCAACGTTTGTTTTATCATCAACGAACTCAATGGATTCCTCTGGGACCGCTCATGAGTGAGTGTTTCTGCTTTGACATCGGTGCTGCAGGGTGTTGATTGAGCTGCTGATTAGGAATGAATAGAGGCAACGAGTTGAAGGAGTACATAGTATGAAGTGAATTGAAGTATTTGCGCACTTGATGTGACCTATCTATGCGCTCGCTTCGAGTCCCAACTAAGATGGGAGTTCAAAGTGCATCTACGCGCAAGCTAAAGTTAGCATAGGAGTTGTGTCGTTTGAAGCTCGGACTGCAGGTGCTGCTGGCTTAACAGTACTATGGTGGTATTATATTATTACAAGCATCGTTCTGATCGCACTCTTAGAAGCATGCTGGGCGATTCAATTGCTTCATCAAACGAGTAAGCAACAGCGACCCAAGTAGTATCAGTAAGCGTGTAAAGCCTGATCTATTTTTGGTTTTATCGATGCGCTACCCATTTTGCAAAGGTGCCTTACGGATGAAAATAAAACAGACAAGGATTTCTGCCAGCCGTTGAAGAGATATACCTGCGGCTAGAGGCAACTTCCTTAGGTATAACACTCTTCCGCCATCATACGCGAATCAAGGACATAGTCACTTACTCAGATTCACATAAAGCTAAGAGGTTCACGACTGACGAGATATTGCTGGATCATCGTTTCTTCCAATGCCATCCTCATTGGCGCTGTCATCCGCGAACCAGTTGTCATGCCACTGTGTGAGACACATTCTGACGAAGAATGCTGATGTTGATGGCAATGAAAAAGTGCACACTTGCTCGACTGTCCTCGGAGCGCTGAATATGAAAAATAGTGGTTTCCAAATTTCCATTCTATCCAGCAGACGGGACTCGTGAGAGCGAACCTAAAGTTTGAATGTCACCAGTGGGAATGAAGATAAAACCAGATGCAGACTTACAAACGAGACTGCTAAGCTTGTTGAGTCGATCGTGCGATGCTTGTGATCTGAGTAATGGCAGTACAAGCCCGTGCCATAATGGTTGGTTGAGGTCGTATGTCAACGAGAACACCCACGATGGATAAGGCTCGTCCTAATGGTTAATAGGATACGAGATAACTTGAGTAAGGTAGATTGGATGAGAAGAGAAGAGAAGATATATTGTTATCAACAGAGAAAGGAAGATCACGGCGAGGCCAGTATATTGATGCACAACTCGTGTTTGGGCATCGATGCATCATAGTCGAACTTGCCGGGATCTTGCTCAATTCTATTTTTGGACTGCCATGGCGCGTATCCGCGATGGAGATTGGGACATGCCTATTCCGCTTCGTGAGTCACGACCCGCAAACTGAATAGGATATCTTGATAAAGTTAGCCAGAGACGATTACAGTAAGACTTCATCAAAACTTGTCATCATGCAAGCGATGTCGACGGACGTGACATAGCCATAGGACTACCAGTGAAGAAGGGTTTCGAATGAGCAACTTCAGGTGTGAATCTTGTGGTGACGATATTTAAAATTAAGTAGCCCTGATATTCAGTTGCTTCAATAACGAGGGCAATGTCACCTGCTCTCTACTCAGTAAAGTCAAACACCATTCCATTGAAAACGACATACCTCCAAATCAAGTTCGAAGCCTCCGCACGCACGATAATGCATCAGCGACCTCACCCCAAAAATAACACTGGTTCATTGCATGCTAACGGGCACGCACAAATGGGCCCTATGATAACCACACATCCGCACAGTCAAGCATTCAGGCATATGCTTCAGCGAAGATTTTGGGTTTGAAAGTCCGCTTCTGGGCATCCCTCTTGCATTCGACAGTTCGACTTGTCCATCAGTGAACCTATGAGTTCTTGGCATTGTAGCCGTGGCAATTGTAGACGGATCTAATCCTGCTCATAAGCATATATACTCTGGTTTAATCCCTGTAAGATAGATTAAGTAACGTGATATTTTATTGATGTATTATTCATGGTCATCCGGTATAATCTTTCCTTGGCTGCCTGTAGATACGTCATATCTTTTATGCCCTAACCACACATCTTTTACGTGCATATGTGCATGTTTTCGACGGACTGGTTGGCCAGCAGCAAGTGCACGCTGGTGGACATGATAGGGATAGTTGTTACGAAGTTTTCCAAGGGTCTCGAAAGTGCGAACTGTTAAGTTGCAACGTTTGACACTCTGGATTCCACCAAGATCCGAAAATAGTCGTTCGACATCTGCCGCATGAAGGAGTCACTCAAGGAGTTATTCAATGTCAATGTTTCTGACCTCAACCGCGTCTCCCAGGCTTGCAGGTATGGAGGATCGTGCTGTTTGTATATTAGCGGTATCATCACCGCTGGGTATTCCAAAATACGAGCCTGCACTCCAAGTACAAGTACTTCCACGATCATCATCTGCGGCCACACCTGCGAGCTCGCTTTCCGCATTTACAAATGAATATTCCCCTTGCAACTACTACAGGACAACCTTCTACTCGCAAATGTTAATTCGAACATCGATGATAATTTCGACGTGTTGTCCGTCTAAAGATCCTTGGTCGAAGTTGGACGGCTTGGAAGATACATTTTCGATGGAACCAACTAAGGTTCGACTCATCATACATCAGGAAAAAACCCAAAATGCCGTAGCCCGGGTGACAGCTATATAGCGCTTTTTAGGCACAGTAGCACTATGTAGGCTCACCTTACACTACAGTGACCTATATAGCGCTATATAGTTTTAAGCCATGCTACAAGCGGCTATATGGTTTGGGGGTGCTACAGGTAGCTACAGGAGCTACCACTGTGGCTACAGGCAACTACAGGTGCAACTGTAGTACGTACGTGACACGTCGTTGTATCTAATTACTTTATAACACATGCGCAAAACATTTCGCCATCAATGAACTCGTTGAAATAAAAATCGTTTGCCACCTCGTATGCATTTCCGCTTCTCAACCTCAGATCTATGCCCCATCTTCGGTATTAAATGGCACGGCCGCACAATTTCGTCAACGTGGATTACAGCAGCGTTGCGGCGAAGTTGGCGGGTTGAGCGCGAGACCTGTCGCATTCGAGAGGAAGGGTCTGGTGGTTTGAAAGGTGTGAACCACTCCACATAAGCGAGGGCTCTGGAATATGCGCCAAACTGGTGAGGTAGGGTGAAAATAGCGCGAACTTGGGCTACTCATACACCTGCAATAAGACTATTATCAAAATTGACTGCTGAGAAACCCGGAAAAAAAAACCCTCAAGAGTATGCAAATGCAAAGAGTGAGGCCTGTCAGCTATCAATGCCATGTCAAACTGGGCTGGGGTACCAGTCTTCCGGCCTGATGGCAATTTTTCTGGAGTTGCTCTGATGCACCTTCGCTTTGGCACGTCGCTAACTCGTAAATCAGGTGGTGTCACAATCACCACTTGACAATAAAGATCAAATCGGTCTTGAAGACCAGGGACTATGGTGTTGTGTGGGAGATTCTTGAGTAAGAACGATCAGAGAGCAGGGAGGAACTCAGTAGCGCCGTGTGCTGTTATGATGGTTTGAACAGATTGGTGAGGATGCGCGGGGACTTTTGCAAGGGCATGGGTTGCTTGAAGTGGTTCAGCGGCGGGAAGGTTTGGTGTTTCTGACTCTGAGTCCGTGTCTGAATCTGCGTCGAAGTCGTGTGGGTTTGAGTGAGGCTGTTGTGACAACCAATCCAGGTATGTGCTACATATAAACACAGCTTCCTGGCATTGGAGCCACAAAGCCATTTGTTCCTCATAGTCCCATTTATTGCTAGCACGGTATGAATCCTTTGCAAAATCAATGTGCAAGCGCTCGGGAAGTTCTGTGTTAAAGCCGTCAGCTGCGCCAAACAATGTAATGGACTGCACATAATGAGAGAGCTGGTGTAATTTTGGTATATTGAAATGCTCTCAAACAGTGAGCTCCTTGAGGATGTCTTTATTTGCGTGAAATACAGTCAGGGAGGTTTGTAGGGCTTCGAGGGACTCAGTCATCTGAATGTGCAGCTGGGCATAATATGAGAAGTCGAGAATAGATCGTGCAACCACCAAAACACGACTGCCAGGCGTGACATCAAAACATCATCTTAACAACTCGATAAGCACACACCTAGGTACTGCCCTGCTCAATAAGCCAACAAATACTTGCTACATCTCTTTATGTTCACGTCCTGTCCACTGCTTCACACTCGATATCCCTTTCTTGAAGTGTCGAAGGCTGGGATAATTTGGGATCGCTGTGCCAGTCAAACTCGCTATAGGCTTGTATGACCCTATTTCATATAGGTATCAAGCCCGAAGTATTTTCCTATCATTACCCATACCCCTCAGCCTCTCCGTCCCTTACCCAGCCCATTTTACCTGTGTTACCCCTATCTCCGGCTCCGTCCCGAGCTCCAGCAGCCTCACTGCAGCTTAGCGGCCACCCTATGGCGACTTTCCTGCGCCGCGCGCAGCTCCCGTGACTTGCTGAGACCCATTAGGCAACCCAAAGGCTCAAGAATTCTGTTCCGTCCTATGTCCACCTAGCCATGCTGGTATGTAAATTTCCTTGCCTTATGTTTTGTAACATGTAGTACACCCTTATTACATGTCTACTGCATGGTTTTCCTATCCCTTCCGTCTCCGTAGCTATTACTTAGGTATATAAATTCCTACCTACCGAAACTAATACTTCACTACCCTTCTACTGTATACTCAGTAGGAGAAGTCACTATTACCTTTTGGTGTAGTTATCAATCCTTATACAAAATAACAATCCTTATCAAAAATCATAATAAATCCTTATCCTGCTGCATGCAATACCTTTGCTATACCGCTCTACCGCTGCTTAGTAATATTTTCCCATGCCACGCACACCTTCAGTTCAATCATGCTACCCTCGGAAACCACCTTGGCAACTTTGGTAACTTTCTTGCTATCATCAGCCCCTATCACACTATATTAGGCAACTTCGACTATATCCAGCTAGCATCCCCCTCGGGTTGAACATTCTTGCACAGCAAGTATAGCAGCTAGGCAAGCTTTCAACATATACTAGCTTAGGTGGTAGTCCGCTATCAGCCTAGCTAGATTGTAGTCTTTACATCGCCTTGAAACATGCATCCATTTCATCCTCCCCAATAATATTGATGCACCACTTCACAAGGTGGTCTTTGAACACACCTTTGTGAAGTTGATGCAGAAGGTCAGGTGTGAAAGCTAGAAAAATGTCCGCATGAGGTAGATCAGCCCAGAAAGGCTTGTAAATGGTGCGTAGACCATTGGCCTCGAATTCCAAAGGATGCTGACCAATCTTGCGCTTGTGCAAGATATCTTTTGTTGACTCTGGATCACGCATTGCCGAGTTGAGTGCATCCCCTTGCTCATTTGCTGCTATGAGGCACTTTGGACATCGGTTCTCTTTGCAACAACTGACCAAGCACTGTTCCAGGAAATTGGTGACATACACTGCAAGAATTGGGTAGACACGATGACCCCACAAGTCCACACACACCATTTCAACACCATCATTTCCAGCACCAATGAGAGGTTGGAGCAGTAGAGCCATGCAATGGTGGAAGAGTCTGTATCCAGCCAAGGAGCATGCATCGGGGGTGAAACAGTCAAGTTTGCTAGCTGGTAAGTAACCAATGAGGACAGTTGCTCATGCTGATGCTTGGTGCCTTTTTGCTTTAGCAATGTTTCCAATGGACATGTACACTGGCCATGCTGACTTATCCCCTCGGAACTGCGACAAGGATGTTTTGTCTGAAGATAGAATGATTGGTGCTATTGTTGCACCATCTGGCAAGGCATTCTGTGTGCGAGGTCAGTCCGTTACTTTGTTGCTTCCTCTCAGATAGTCTTACCTGTTTCTTGCCCCACCAGTCTGCTGTCCACATCTCATCAATGACTCTATGTTTCCCTGCATGGTCTGCATATGCTTTGGCAGGTGAGTATGCCATATGTTCTTTGAAGGAAGGATTGCCAATGAGCTCTTTCACGCATTCTACAGGGTCCCGGCTCCACAATTCAACCTCTTCTTGCAACATTTCGCCTTTCTCATCCTCACAGTTTCCATGTACAGTCACCTTCTTACAACTCCATCCTGGCCTGCATGGAAGTTTGTCCATGTACTGCAAGAACAAGTGGTTGTTATGAAGTGAAAGTTTGCTGCGGTTTTGTGTCTGGTTAGGGTATCAATATTGTAAGTTCAAATTTTGATCAACGCTTTCAAACTTACTATGGGCAGTTTCAGGAATTCTTCGGTCCGCGTCTGACCAAGGTTCTTGATGAGCCAGTGGGCCAGATCCCACTCTTCCCTGGTGAGTGATATCTATTTAGTAGATGCTGCTTTGCCAGCGCATTTGAGCACTTACTCGTCGTCAAAAGGCGACCATGGATCCTCACCCTCTTCCTCTTGGTATGTTCTATATTTTTCAAAACTCGTCTCCCCCTCATGCAGTGCCCAGCCAGCATCCATCCGAGGTTTGAAATATTGGCTGTTATTGGTGAATGACATCCCATCTTCATCTTCAACTTCCTTGACTGTAATACGATGAGTCTTGCTGAGCACTGGGTTATCATCCATATCTGGAGATGGGTGCGGGTGAACATGGCCTGGAGCTGCATCTTGATGGGGGAAGTCAGGTTCATCATCTAAGTTCTCTGCCTCTACTTCTTCAATCATTGATTCATACTGCATTTGACATCCAGGACGCCCTACAATGTGTCTCTTGAGACCCTCAGGTGTAGTTGTTACCTTCCCACAGAATACACAGTGGGGCATGCTGGGTTTTCTGGTGCGATTGACGGTGCGATTGACACGAAATTCATGTAAAGTCGTGTTGTGCCGGCCCTAAGTATCTTGACACAGCAAAAAATGGAAAAAACATGCTAACACTATCCTGTCCAGGCTCAAACTGCGTTCCAGAAGGTCCACTCCTTCTTGGACTTGCAGAGACCAAAATTGGACTATATTCGAAGTTCCATGACCTCCTACCACCATTCGACTGGCATACATGACCCTAATCAGACTATATTCGAAGTTCCATGACCTTGAAGTCCTACCACCAGGCATACATGTAAGCGTCTTTAATCTACCTATGGTACTCATCTTGTACCCGGATCTAGTTGTGGCGCAGCACCTAGTTACTGCTGTGCCCAGTTTGAGTCTAGACCAGGCTGACCTCATACTGGCCCTAATTGTGACTAACATGAAAGTCGTTTGCAGCAATGTGTCCCTTGCAAGTAACCAACTACTGTCGCAGACACAGTTCATACTTGTGCACCACCATTCCTTATGGCACAAAACATGGAGATTGACCCGAACATCATTGAAAATAAAGGCGATCCACATGGTGCGCCCTTATTCCAAATGACACTTGACTAAAAGTAACTGACAACTAAGCTAGGGTAGTAATGCCATGAGCCGCAAGTAAGAGCTCCAAAAGTTGAACCTTGTGTGACTCCTCACACCACTTTTTTTCAGCATTCCATCGCACTGTTATCAACTCCCGCATTAAATTTTGGTGAGCAACAGGACCTTGTATGTGCTCTGAGAGCTGCGCTCTGCATGACTCATCACAAAGCCTAATCTCTGCATCCCAGTGCTCTAGGACAAGTGTTTGCAGGTAGGTCTGCGAGGTTTTGATGGGTCCTGGATTTTGGCAATATGGCGCCAATGGAAACTGAATATCAAGAGCAGGCTTAACCTCCCTTGGTGTATGAGGTACCTCCCTAGCCTGTCCCGGAGCAATGACCACGTGAAATGGTCGACTTGGAGGAGGTATGGGCCTGATGGTTGGTTAGTGTTTGTCATGGTTTATGGTCGAGTATCACCTTTTGCTGACTTCAATCGAGTTCAGTTTCTCTTCAGCTCCATTCAATAACAAGATGTTTGGCTTCACGTCGTCTGATTTGTTCGCTGAACTACAACATCGGTGAGTGTGAGGCAAGCATTGGAGAAGGCAGCCACTTACAATTTATTCATTTTGGCTGTAGTATTGATTGTATTTGTGAAAGGAAAGTCATCCCTGTCCCTCTTATTTATGCCATTATATTGACACCACTTGGTTAGTTGAAAACTTTAACTTCGTGATCAACAAAACTCAATCAACAAAACTCAAAAATTGTTTGTTGATCTGACACCACTGTAGGGTTTTTAAAGGCATGCATACCCCCTCCTTCTATCGTCGTTATTTCTACTGACTACCATCTATCATGCCCACAAAAGGCCCCTCCAAAAAGGGAGGTAAAACGGCACTTTTGGAGGCCCAGGATAACCTATGTGCAGAGATGGTGTTGACTGTGGGATGCATAGCAAGTGGTTGGCAATGTCGGCCAACCGAAAAAGAAACATATCGAAGTAAGTTATATCAAGCCCAATATGAATGCTTACGCTCACTTACATGTTTCTGCTCAACAGTTTTAAAAGCTCGTGGAGGAGAAGAATGCCAAAAGCCTTAGAAATGAAGACAAAGAAGCGCGACTTAAAGGCATTGTGCACTACATACTGGACACATCCCGAGGTATTCGACAGTGAGCCTGCTGGGCTTCTCAGTGATGTTGACAGAGATGAAGACAACATGGTCAGTGTCTTATTTGTCCAGGTGCTCCATGTTACTCACAACTACATAATAGTTTTTGGACTGCAGTGTACCTACAAGACTACCTAATCAACATGCGCTCACATACAGTATGAGCAAGACTCCTCCAACTGTCTTGGCCCGAAACACATAGTACAGTAACTTATACCTGTATTAGATGGACAGCTGAGGGTGACAGTGTACCTATAGAGGCGGGCCAGCCCACGTGGGCCCATGGCAATAAGTGTACCATGATAGACAAGTGGGCCAGTGGGTGGTGTGTACCTGTTCCAAGCAGATGGGCCAGTGGTATATAGTGTAGACAGTAGTATAGGAATGTACTATATAGGATATCTATGTATATACATGCTAGACGGGTGGGCCGGTGGGTGGTGTGTACCTGTTCCA
>MU172961.1:255151-266205 GCA_016695475.1 Suillus decipiens
ATAGTGTAGACAGTAGTATAGGAATGTACTATATAGGATATCTATGCATATACATGAATTCAGTGTGTGATGGAGATGAGTGGGCTGAGGGATGGGGTGGGATATGAGGTGGGCAAGGGTATCTGGTACATGCATAGTGTACTAACTGGAGACGAATGGGCCGAGGGATGGGGTGGGATATAAGGTGGGTAAGCATGTGCACATAGTACAGACTATGCTAACCAGAGACGAGTGGGCCGAGGGATGGGGTGAGATATGAGGCAGGTAAACACATCTGGTAGATACAGAGTACACTAACCAGAGACCATGAAACCATATCCAGTGCAATGTATTCTTACTGGTAATGCTCATCCGGTATACACATCTGGGTTTATACACATACAGTTCCATGATACATATCCAGTCCAGCTCAATTATCCACCCAGCACATGCGGAAACCATCTCAATATGGTAACCAAGTATACCAGATATATATTTGAATGAATACACAGTTCCTACATATTTACATGGTCATATTTTGCATACTCTGTGCTCGGAGTCCCAACAAAATTGTGGATGCTGTCTTGCATGCACCATGCAGTAACAATCCAGTTGCCCTCTTCTACATTCATGTAATGTCTCACCAGTCGACATGATGAAGCCAGCATTGAGCCAGAGTCGTATAGAAACTTGATCCCGAGATTCATAAAGTTCATGACAACTGGGTGATACATACTGGCAGTCGTCATGATATCAAATGCTGCCGGTCGACATTTGGGATCTCTATGAGGGGGCAACCGGCAATTGCATATGATAGATACCACATTAAAGACAGATGTCCAGCGTTGAAAATGATAGTGCATCTCGTCTAATTCATATCTGGCAGCCCATTTACCAAGCCTGACTTGAGTTTCCATTCCAGCCCAATAAAGATCAGGGTGCATGACCCGAAGTGCAGCAGAGACGATGATACCGGACCTTTGAAGGGACATCATAATGTTGCGACCGGCATCACCTTTCAGTGCCACTGATACCTCCAGCAAGAAGCCATCTTCCAGATCTAGATTTGGAAAACCGTGTTTCTACGATACTTCATACCAGAGATTTCAATGCATGACAACTGGACGCACCTCTCTTCCTTGCTGAAACCATGCAGGGGATATATTGATACAACTGGGGGTGACCATCCCATCTGGACTTGTATGGAAGTTTGACCGGTTGGTCCTCCATTGAGTGATCTTGCTTGTTGTGATGCTATGCTTCAACAAACCACTCATGGAATGTGTGGCACCATGAATATCTTTCTGTCATACATCCGGGTAAGACAAAATTACATGGATATGGGAAAAACAGACCATTATCATAGCTGTCAGTGCTCCAGGCAAATACCAGACAATGATTCTACCGCCGGAATCAATGACAATGGAGGGGGTTGTCAAGAAACGCTCCTTGTCAGGGCAGAATCTGTTGAAAAGATTCTCCTCTCGTGTCTCACTTCGTCTGGATTCATCTTTGTCCAGGGCATCATTGTATCTAACCATGTCAATTTCAAGACGAACTGTGTCTGCAGGTCAGTTGACCAGAACAGATAAATGAGCTGGATTACTTACCAGCGTTAGAGTAAGCAGTAGCCATCACATTGGAGAGCTGCTCCAAAACAATGCAAGTGTCGATATCCAAGAGTCCAAGGTCCATATCCCTTACCAGTCAGTGAAGAATTGTAGCCATGAAAATCTCATGCACCAATTCACCGGCAAGGTATGTCTGGTACAAGGCCCAGTCAATTGGAATTGTAACCATGGCTTGCCTATTCAATCAAGTGACAGGAAAGCACCACTGATATATCAATTGGAGAAAATAGCTCCACTTTCACACAACCTCTGATTGCATGAACACACTTTATTTACATGCTGATCTGTATAATAGATTGGCCAGATACCAGCAGACAGTAGGGTGTACTTTAACTGTAACTACATGGAGGCACTGTCATCTGTATTTAACCTGTCAATGAGTGCCTGTGAGGATGATACAGCTCTGGTGATTTCTTCAATGGGCCCAACCAATCCGGTCAACCGGTCACTGGAACGCCTAAGATTCATCATCCTTATCTACAACATGTCCAGCAACTCTCTCCCAGTTTGTGTCCAGTGGCACAAACCAATCATCTCTGGCAGATTATCTGGACCCTGCACAATATATGGGAGAAGGCCGGTCCTGACATGATCAGGCTGTCATGCATGGTGTTAGTATCTGGTGTTGAAATGATCATATGGACTGACTGACCAGGTGTGAAAAGTGCCATGCAACCAAATCCATAACATCTTGAACAGATGACTTGGGCAACATATCCGAAACCCTGCAACAACCAAGTGATTCCTTCCACCAGTCATTGAAGTAGTCCGGCATATGAGCAATATCATAGTCATCTGACATGTTCGAATCAGCAGACAGGCGCAATGACCGGATATCCTGCAAAATGGCATCAACATCCGGTTACCGGTCCACCAAAGTGAGTGCAGTCATGGTTGAGAGCACATCCCTGAGAAGTTGAGGAATAGTAGCTGACAACCTGGTGATAAAATATATGTTGATGAAAGGTGTTACAAAGGTCTATATGACAGAGAAAAAGATGAGGGCATGGGAGTATCAGCATGACCAGCCACCCACATCCATCTTCCATTTCATCAGGGTGTAGAAAGCCTCTGCATAACCAGGCAGGGCTGGTGCAAAACTCTTGTCAACATGCAGGCGCATGGCCAGCATCCGGGAATTGGCATAAAACAGTGCATGAGAGATATCTGCAGCTGTGATGTGATGGCCCTTTGCAGCAATGATTAGTTGCTCAGGGGGGATGAGAGTTGCAGTATTGTTCATGGAGAGAAATGTGAGGTGTATATTACATAATAGGTATTATCAACCAGTAACCTCGATTATGTAACTAGCCGGTACCAACAACCACCTCAACCGGTACTCGTACCGGTACTTGTAACTGTACAATCGTTTTGCAAAAAGAATCCTCTGCATGTGCTGCCAGTTGGTCATATATGTGAGATTGTTGGGCAGCATAACATGTATGTCCAGTGAGCCCTGCAGATGTTGCGTCGCACATGTGACCGAGCCATTGCTTGGCTCTATGTTTAAAGAAATTAATCGACCACTGCATTTCATGTTTGATGAGCATAACCTCCTTGTTCCAGCGGTCATGCAGTGCTTTCGTCCAGAGCCAATTTACCTGGTAAACTATGATGAGAGCAAATGAGACTGGATGACCAGGAGTAACCAGAGGCACCAGACACTCACATTCTGTCATCCAGTCATTTCCAGACGTGTCTCCTTGAACATCCAAGGACCAAAACCATGAAAGAGTGGTATCCCTCTGACCACATGCATTTGGATCAGCCACCACAGAGCTGGCTTTCAAGTCTTCTTTCTTCAAAGGAAGATATTTCATCAGGAGGTTGTGGTCAGGGAGCTTCGCCAGCTGCAACTGGCATTTCAAATATATACTAGCATTGAGATTGACTGCTGTTTCTACTGAGCAAACTAGAGTCCATGCCCTTGTGGATAAAGCCTGTGACTTGGCTGACTGGACAGTATTGCAGAATATAACAGCTTTATCGCCTAAATGCACTCTAATGGTGTGGAGTGCGTCATTGGCCTGGCCTTCTCATAGGGCAATTTCTTCTTTCATGAGATTGGTGAGACCTAACTCCCTGCACCTTACCTCACCAATGTTGGATGGCAGTGGTATGACAGTTAGCTCCAGTTGAAATATGGAAGCATCGCAAATGTCTGGACCAGGATTTTGATCTTCATCGAAATCAGAGTAATCTTCATAATTATCATCCAGTGAATTGCAAACAATTACCGAAAAATCTGAGTCATTGACATCGACATCGCCTCCAAGATAAGTAGGTGCCATCTCCAGAAACCTCGTAATCTGAGTGTGAAGCTTATCCTGGCATCGTGCCACTTTCAACAATTGCATATCTGTTGGGTGTGTTCATAACCTTTTCACATCCCTGGAGAGAGATATCTGGGATTCCTCTATAGTGAGACCGGTTGCGAGCCAAGTGGCAGCTCCTCATCGACCGGGGGGGTTGATGACCAGATGGTCAGTGCGATCTTGAGCCTGCAACAGGTGCAACTCCTGCTGTTTTCTTGTTGGAGCTGCACGACCATGTGATCAGACCTGCCGGACGATCAATCAAAGTAGACACTTGCCCCTTTCCAACCGGACCTCATAGATGTCCATAGCTGCAGGATCCTCTGCTCTGTTTGCATGAGTGATCACCTCCTCTTCCTTCCATAGAATGACCATGTCAGGCTGGGCTGTCTTGTTGAGATTATCAAATGCAAGTTTGCTCTCTGCAGCACCCTTGATAGCCTCTTTCAACTTTCTGGACAGAAACTTAGCTACCGGACGAGCCAGCCGGTCATGCATCATCATGAGTAAGACAATATATGTGCATCCAGTGGTCAATGACTTACTTATACAATCATTTTCATAAAGTTGCAATCATTCATCTGATAATCCAATACCTCCTTGCAATGGGGAGTTCCCATGCCCCTGGCCGATGGAGAGACTATATTCAAAGGTGCCCAGAGGGTCTCCATAATCTCTCCATCTATCCTGCCAGTCCCATGGATGAAATTTGATGCGTACCAGACAAAGCAGCTGTCTTGATGTCCATGTACGTGCCACAAACCTATTCTGGGAATGATATCCATACCAATGGGGATGGAAAGATACATGCTAGAAGTGATCTGGTCCTTCAAATACTTGTTATACTGACAATTTATGTCATAGAATGTTATGGCATGAGAGATTCCATTGGTCTTATAGTTGAGCACTTGACTTAATGCATAGTCCATGTTCATCTGCCTGATCATTCCAGGTTAGAGTTGTAAAATCAGTAATTGATGCGACCGGATGCAATATGTACGAACCTTTTGCCTTTCTGAAAGTCCACCATGGAGTGTGGGACAAAACATCCATGCCGTGCACATGCACATCCTCCTATACCAGTGGCCTCCAGCCTTTGCTGTGAGGCGTTTGCTTGATTAACTGCTCGGTGATTATTACAATCTGACCTTTGGACATGGTAACAAGCAATGGCTAAATGGCTCTTGTATCTATCATCGGAGACCATGAATCCCAGACCATCCATTAATGATACTTCGTCTGATGGATTCACCAGATGCATGTGCTCAGCTTTGAAATTTCCATCCATGACCAAATATCTAGTCATGAGCCAGGAAGGTGTATTGTCTGACTGGGTGACCATACCAGTAGACAGGTCCAAGTTTATACCCAGTTGTGGACATGCCAGGCAAAATAGGGCAAGATCACCATCCTTTGGCTGGTCATCTTTGTGGGCAAATCCATGCCACTTGTAAAGCTTGCATTGTCGCCACTGCCTGGCAGCTCTCATGAGCTCTCTGTAGCAATCCTATGGATATTGTTCTTTAATGACCGGAAGACAATGCACCAAGTGAAACTCAGCTCACCGGAACCATCAGTGGAAAGATGCTTGAGGTTAGTCTGCGAATTTTGCTGTAGTAATTCATGGCTGATGTACCACACTCGAGATTGTCTAATAGAAAGTCGTCCAAGATGGTGAATGTGAATGCAGTTTTTGGTCTGGTGAAAGATACTGGAAACAAGCCGGCTTGAAAAGCTGCATGTCTTGGCTGAGAGCACTAGGGCAGTGGCAATAACATATGGAAAGGGAGTGAACACTGGACTTGTCTACTATAGTTATCACCGGCTGATCCAGGTCTCTGACCGGTGGAATAAAAGGTCCCTCTGGATAATCGTCATCTATATCATCATCGGTGTCTGACCACTGAAAGACATCAGATGAGTAATCCGTGCTGCTGCTGGGACATGGAGTGCCGTCATGAGCAAGGTGAATGTGCAGGCCAACTTTAAGGAGTGAAGTTTCTTGAAAAAATGATCCAGTCCATTGACTGATGCGATGGAATGGATGTCATTGATGCTGAATTCTGCAACAGTCTGTGCAAAAGAGTGGCTCGTTGAAACAGCCATGACATCTATACACCCCATCCTTCTTGCAGACTGAACAAAGTCGGTCAGGTGGAGGGGCTTCTCTGACCATGAGTGAATTTATGTAGTCCTTGAACTTGCATTTCCATTGCCGGAGATATGCATTCTGACTCTGTGTGATCTGGTCAGACCCAGACTCTGGAAATGAAGACGACTGTTGCTTGCCAGAGATTTCGGAAATTTAGGCTGTGGGATGTCACCTTGGTCAAAGTTGAAATTGGTGCCTTCATACAGCAAGTGAGGGGACCCAGATATATGCTTCGAGGGAGATTTTGTCGGTGATGATGTTACCGACCATATTTTCCGAGCCCATGAATCTTTCACCCAAGATGACCTGGATCCTCTAGTTGTAGTTGTTTCCTTGAGCTTATACAGCTGAGGCAATCATTTCTTCATAGGAGGGGTGTATGTGATTCTCTTTTCTTTGGTCTTTTGCATGTTGATGCCACAACTGGACAGGATAAGTATGCTGAACACTTGACTCGGGTGCCTTCCATCAATTTTCTGGACTCCAGGTGATTTGAACCGTCAAGATTACCACATTTTCCCTTGTTAGTCATCGAACTACCCAATCATTCATCAAGGGACCAATTGATCCGGTGTTGTCCACACTCTGAATGGTCTGAACCATTGGTATTACCACATTTTTGCTGTGATGATCTTGTAATATTATCTCTGGTTGGGATATATTAAGGTTGGAGTCACCGAGGGTTGCCATAGTTGCATCATCTCACAAACACTGCAATCCTGCCATTGACACAAGTCGCATGGATTTCATGTTCAAGTTAGATGACAATTGACTTAATAAAGTATGTCGACCGGAGGTTACATTCCGAGGTTCAAATACTTGTATAGCCAGTGTTCCGGAGTGTTGGTCTTAGACAAGTAATTCAGTTAATTAAGAGGGTTCGGCAGTAATACACACTTCTTTCGATCGGATGATTGATGAGTCTGGCAAAGTGAATACATTGATTATCCTTCAGTTGAGGGCACTGGCATCGCAAAACATGCTCTGAGAGAACAGTTCAAACCCAATAACCCACTCTATGGACGCAAACAGGCTTCTTGTTTGATCTTCTGGACACTGGCTGTTTGTATGCACATTTATGTTGGCCTCCAAAGTCATTTGTGAGGATACTTACTCAAACAGGTTGTGGAATATGAATGCACAGGGCCTGTACGCAGTACTTGAGGGCTGTATGCTGCCCATATACTATATTCTACATATCTAAGTATGCATGCTTGTGCAGGTCTCAATTCTATGCATTAGAAACATGTAGGATGTCAAGGGAATCATACCAATGAACAAGTATTGGACAATCTCCTGTTCGGTTTGCAGTCATGTACATGAGTTATGTCTGTAGCATGCAGTACCAGAGGGCTGTATGCTGCACATATACTATATTCTACAGATCTAAGTATGCATGCTTGTGCAGGTCTTAATTCTATGCATTAGAAACACGTAGGGTGTCAAGGGAATCATACCAATCATACAAACGAACAAGTACTGGACAATCTCTTGTTCAGTTTGCAGTCACATACATGAGTTATATCTGTGGCATGCAGTACCGGAGGGCTGTATGCTGCCCATATATTATATAATACACATCTAAGTACTTGTGCTTTTACGGTTCTCTTCTATGTATCAGAAACACAGGATGTCAATGGAATCATACCAATCAAACCAACGAACAAGTATTGGACAATCTCTTATTTGGTTTGCAGTCACGTACATAGGTTATGTAACCTAATACTGTGAGACATGCATGCATCCTTTCTTCTACCAAGACATCAACTGCTCCTCAACTGCTTTACCATGCCCCGGTCCAACTCATCAATCGACAGCCCACAAAAGACCAAGCAGAAGAAATTGACCGAGGAAGAGGTGCTGGTCTTAAAATCCCACCTAGAAGAATGGAAGGAAGCCGCTGCCGACAATAGAAAAAAGATTCTCAAGGTGGTCATAAAAGAGGCAAAGGTGCATGCCCCTGCTATGGATGACCGGTCATTGAAGAACAAAAAATATGTGAGCAGTTGAACTTCAAATTTTATGCATGGTGACTGATTTTTATCATAATGTATTGAGATGTACTGGGACTGGTTATATAACCAGAGATCTGAAAAGACTCAAAAAAAGAAGGCCAGCAAGTTGGGTCAGAAATGGACTTCCCAGATGGTCATAGAACAACTGCACAAGGAGGAGATCATCGAAAAGACCAGAGCGATGCCAGGATCAAAGACTTTTATTGAAAGATATCAGACAACACTCACTGCAGTCATGGCCGGTCTATCTAAAGAGGAGCTGGAGGAAGCTCAGAACACTGCGATCGAGTGGTCTGCCAAGACTCCTCCTGCAGCTGTCCAGGCGGACTTTGCAAAGAAGAAAGCACCTGGTTTGATGAAGGACCTGGCATCCAAGTTGTGGAAGCAGGCTGGTATGAGAATTTTCATATTATTGGCATGGAAAGAGGAGGACGAAGTGCATATCAATGGGTGAGTTCCAGTTCACACTCAACTGGTAAATGAATCCTGATCTGGTCGGAAGAATCGACTTCAATGAAAAGTTGGAGGGCAATAGTTTTACCGATACAAAGGACTGGAAGCCCATGTTATCAGAGTGGAATGCCTACGCTGGAGAAGAGTTCGGTGAGCTTCTGTTTGACAACCTTGCAACATTCAGTCAAGTACTTATGCGACATGGGGTGAACTCAGACATTGACCTGAATAATGATGACAATGATAGTGAGGGGGAGGCGAAAAAAGGCAGGAAGAAAGGCAAAAAGAAGGATGAATATCCTTTGGAGGTGGATAGCTATGGGCTTCCAGTCATACCAGACATGAAAGAGCTGAACCTCGAGAGTAAAAAGCGTCTTATAAGGACGTTCCTCACAAAACACTACAGTCAGTTTCACAAATGATGTGTCTGGAGAGTTGATCAACTGACCGGCGATTGTTCAGGGTTGTGCAGCCAACAACCAAAGGCGTCTGTGCCTTGGGCCTCAGTGAGGAAGGCTCAGGGGGACTTTATTGCAGCCAAGTTTTTACCTACTGGCTGGAAGCTTGACGATCCGTCAAAGATTTGGTTGGCTGACGCTGACCAGCTGTTGGAATTGTGGTGTCAAAGACAGAAGGACCATGTTCACCCAACCTTTGAATTTAAAGGCTGGGAAGGTGATGATAAGATGATAAGAGAACCAGCAGAGGCGACTTCCGGAAAGGGTTCTGACACGACACAAGCATCCAGTGAAAAAACATACCGGAAAGCACACCGGGAGGGTGGAACAGGAATTGGGTAGTGAGGACGAAGAGAAGGATGACAATGAAGAGGAGGATGATGACAAAGAGAAGGATGACGACAAAGAGAAGGATGATGACAAAGAGAAGGATGACGATGAAGAGAAGGATGACAACAAAGAGAAGGACGATGATGACAACAATGGCACATTGCCACCAAAGTCAAAACCTGTCAAAAATTGCCTACTGGTCAAGAAATCCAGGCCAGTCAACACACGCAGTACTAGTCCAGCTACATCTGCTGCAGAGCATGAAGATCCTCACCCACCAGTCAAGAAATCCAGGCCGGTTCCATTGCCACCTAAATCAAAACTGACCAAAAAGCGTGGTAGGGTTGGTCACATTCAATCTGATTTAGAGTCGGACAGTCAGTCACCAGGAAAGAAATCCAAGCCCAACAACGCCAGCACTGGTTCTGCGAAATTAACCAGTAATTGTGACAACCATCCTCTGCCTTCAAAGAGTCGTGCATTTGGTCCTACATCCGGTGCTCATGGCAAGAAGAAAAATCACAAGGGACTGGTGCCGAAACCAAAGGCCACCAGCAAGAAAGCTGCAGGACGTGAAGCCCAGACCACCAATCATGAGCCAAAGCACTCTCTTAGAAGTGCAAAGGCCTCTTACAAAGCTCAGTATATGCAGTAGTAATGTCTAGGGTGTATATAACATTTGACTGGAACTACATACTTCATGTTGCAAGTTGAGATATGGATATCAGTTGACATGCTAGCAACAACTCTTGTGTGCTGTCAAGAACTTGCTGTCTTGCAATGGCCTTGTCCGACGACATTGCATTGCTCACCTGGTCCATGTCCAACCGGTGCATTGCAATCCGCAAATCGCCTACAGCCCGCTGGATTACAAATCCAATGGGATCCAGTCGAATGACAGCAACTGAATTTCAACAGTCAGTACAATATCTGAAGCAACAGGAAGGCTTACAAGATCGTTCCAGGTCAAATTGTGCCAGATCCACATCAAAACCCATCTCCAGAGGGTTGTCATCTGGCGTGATATCATTGGTGTCGAAGCCCATCTCCAGTGCCCCATCTGTATGTCCAGCTGGATCACCAATGTTGAACCCCATATCCAGTGCCCCATCTGTGTTTCCGGATGAATCACTGACATCAATATCAAACCCCAAATCTAGCACATCTTCAACATCCGACTCTGGTGGAAATCCTAATTCCAGCATCTCATCATGTGACTGTTCATCATCAGACATGGTGGGGAATTGCATATCCAAGATGTCTGGCTGTGGGTGGTTGCAAGTGTCAGTTATCTGGTCATCGTCTGACGCAGGAAAACCCAAGTCCAATGACCAGTGGTCACCCTCGGTTTGGAAGCGGACCACCTTCAATCTATTCCCATCTCTCAACCAGTCATGGGTGGTGTTAAGACCGTACTCAATATGTGAGAAATCCAAAGGGCTTTGGCCTCAGTTCGTGCACTGTGCCCCTTTCCCGAGTACTGCCCTTTACTTCCGAGGGGTAACCTTCATCCGAGGGTCTGGAAGTGCTTGTGTAGCGGATCCAAAGGTCCGGAGGTATCGGATATGGCACGTCCAGTGTATATCCGAAATGTGTGGGTGGAAGGAGCTCGTCCGGAGGGTATCCGGAGCGTAAGGATGAATGCGAGGTATAGGGCTAGTAGCGGACGAGATCCATACTAGAAACTAACGGATATGGACTACCAAAGGTAGAGTCGGAAA
>MU172961.1:278293-296668 GCA_016695475.1 Suillus decipiens
TCAGAATTATAGCTCTCATCATCGCACAACTATTGCTAACGACTCATCTAACTATTCAGCGCGCTCTTATCTTAGCAGGTCCCACACCCTACGAAAACTCGCAGCCGGAGCCTTAGTGCTTCTTACACTATCCAGCACACGGGACTCGTGAGAGCGAAGCTAAAGTTTGAATGTCACCAGCAGGAATGAAGATAAAAACAGATGCAGACTTACAAACGAGACTGCTAAGCTTGTTGAGTCGATCGAGGTGGTGCTTGTGATCTGAGTAATGGTAGTACAAGCCCGTTCCACAATGGTTGGTTGGGTTGTCTAGGTCGTACCTGCATACACATCCTCCGTTGAGTTGAATTGGAATAGACTCGGACTCGGGGCTGTTGGACTGATGCCGATAAGGAATATGGATGACACTGCTTTGGCTTTGCGATGCCACTCTATCGTTCTTAGATAACGAGTTTGCATGTAATGTATTTGTCACGTTGTGATGCTATTCAGTAACCAGTGGCAAGTGAAATCCTGATAATATATGAAATTACAACGTAGACTGACCTTGTAATGGGAAGATCCCCCATCAACTGGTAAGTCGTACATGGGCAGAATATTTGCTGAGGTGTTGTGGTGACCGTGCACACTTTCTTGCTAGTCCATCCATGCGAACGCTGATGTCAAACACTAATACTTGTTGCAACGTTCAAGCACCTCTTGTCGGCCCTAGTTAACGAAAGAAGGGCGGCGATGGTCACTGGGACCCGGATGGATCATCATCATATGACTAATTCAAAAATTTTGACAACATTCAAAATTTTGTCTTGTACGGAGAGCGTTTTTTTGCCTGAGAACGAGTAATAACCGCATCGCCATGTGCAGCTGGTTGCAGATCAGTACGGACAGCCACAGTGCGATTCCAGGGCCTCGACACAGACTCGCTACATATGTATTACCACCCCGCACAAGCCTCACAAGTAATTAAAGACTCACAAACGCAGATAGCATGAACGCTTTTATTTCCCCAAGGAGCGGGCAAGTCTGGTCTAGGTGATAGCTGTCAATTAAATCCTCTCGTCCGGCATTCATAATCCGGATCGTCCGGTCGCTTGCTTACTCAGAAGAAAACCGAGAGAAGAACGGATGCAGATTTAATATTTAATGCCGGTTCATTCCGATCAGGCCCAGGAACCTTTCACATGCCAATCGTACCCTAGTCTGACAGGTCTTGACTCCAGTCAAACATATAAATCATGAGTCCTTTAGAAGCTTACTCATCAACCCCAACTCTTGCTCGCATAGGGCATCAACCACAGGTGGCAAAGGGTCAGGCTCTAAACAAGAGTAGATTTCGGGTAGACCCGAAGGACAAGGCTACTGAGGAGCACGCTCGTCCAACTCCCCTGGTGTGAATAAAGTTGAACTCGACTCACCCAGGTCACCATCTCGCAAGCATGGCTCCATCCCGCCCTCAAGTTCGCATACAGACAAATCCACCTGAAATTCTCAATGCATCAAGCTCTGACACAGAAGCAGAAAGGACCCAGCTTCCGTCCTTACACGAGCAGTCAAATGAGGACCACGATGGACGAGAGGCGAGCCAAATAGAGAAGAACAGTGACGTATCCGATTCTTCTACTCAAACAAGCGAGAACAAGCCAGCAAGGCAGAAGATCAAGCTACCACAAAGCTTGCGATGGATACCAGCTAACTCTACTTGGTCCAAATGGAAACCCGTCATTCGAAGCGCTCTTGCCGCCTGGATCTCTGTGGTTATCTTTGTTATTCCAAAAATAGAGAATTTATTGGGGCAGGTATGTTGCATCGTCATCTTCGTATTGTTGGTTCAATGATCGTATGGTTGACAGGCAGCCTTTCTTATCATAATAGGTGAGTAGCGCTCATGTGTGTTAATTGTACCATAACAGCTAAACCTATGTAGCTTCATTTTTATCACCACCTAGTGACCCTTTCATGGCAGTTCTCGAACGCGAAATTATCTTACTCGTATTTGTGGCATTGGGTTGGGGGTATGTACAACTCCTTTCTCTTAGTTTTTCAGTGATATAATCGTCCCTTTCAGCTGGGTCTGCTTGGGCCTTATGTTTGCGAACTTAGCTCGCACGCAAATCGTACCTGACGCTAGCATACGCACTATTATCACAGGAGAGTATATCGAAGCAGGGGTAAGCTTCCTTTTGAAATCGATTTCATATATTGACGCGCTTGACAAAGCCAACTGTTATCATGGGCGTTTTCCTTTTCATCGGAAGCGTAACCTTCTTGTACATCAAGGCTAGACTAGGTCCGGGTCCTTTTCTCATCGCTTCTGTGTTTGGATGTATATGTGTTGGTGCGCATCACTCATACATACACTTTCCTTCTTAAAGCTAATCGATTGCAGACATCTCTTTTACAACCGCGGTTCTTTTTCCTTATCCGTATTACAAGGTCACCTATTTTCCATGTCGGCAAACGTACACTCACCAGTCTTCAGATTGGTCAAATGATCATCCTTCCCGTGGCTTTTCACTCTGCAATATCCCTCATCACATCGATTCTCATATTTCCGCAATCTGTGTCGTCTCTATTCACGACATGCTTGCAGGGGGCTATTGCACCTCTTGCAACGGTCATCTCATTGCATAGGTCTCATCTTCTCGAAGACGTCACCTCGTCTGCGTTCTCCTACACACAGATTACAGACGCAACAAACAAAGCTGAAAACGCATTGCCTACGCTCGCAGCCGCTGCTCGACTCCTAAAAGCTGATATTGTCTACGCGCGGTTCGCGCCTACTGATTACCACGAATTGCATGCGATCGCGCGGAAGCTTATGGTGCAAGTGCATGGCCTGGGTATATACTATACACTCATCGATCCGACGCGAGAGCGATTCCCTGTCACTCCCGCTGCCTCCCATCCCGCAACACCTGTACATTCTAGACCTCCATCTCCTCGGCCTGATCAGTGGTCCTCCCTGACAACGGAAGAGAAGCACCCATCCTCGGCTGACCAGGAACTCAGAGATCGCAAACTATCTCGCCACCAGCGAGCACGATCTTTCCACCCACAGTCACATCCTGCAAGCTCTACATCGCCCCTCCATTCACACCGTCCGTATAAGCACTCGCGCTCACACCATGCCAACCACACACTTATGCACAACTCGTTGCTGCACTTGGCGCTTTCCCGGGTGCCCAAGCGCGCTGAGGAAGCAGCTGTAGGTGTATTTGAATCGCAGAAATATTTGAATCTGGAGGCGACACATTTGTCGCATCCAGATTCAGCTTTCTTTACCGCTCGAGCAACGGAGCTACTCAGCAACAGCTGCCAGGATCTCCTAAGTGTGTGCGAGGAAGTACTTGGCACATCTGGGGCCTGGATAGGCAATATTAGGAAGTTCAGGTTCAATTTTTTGAGGGGCCACCGTGAAGACGAAGCGCAGATCGAAGTTCAGAGGCATGAAGATTTGCTTGAAAAGTTAACGAGGGAGCTAGATGAATTCAGAACCAAGAAGAGGTGCGTGGTTTACGTGTCCTTGCGTCGTTTGTTGCTGAGTGGTAGAGACAGGTTAACTGTCTTGGACCCATATCGTCAAATGTTCGACCGTGGCCATGATGCATCTAACGATGATGAAGTTCCTCCTCACCGGTATTTATTCCACTGTTATGTGTACCAGTACCACGTCTTGCAGTTTGCTGTACTATTACAAGATATGGTGCGTTGATTCTTCGATATCAGGTCAGTGATGAATATTAAATTACACGCAGCTCAAAGAAATCATCCGACTCGAAACAGAAAGAAAGAAGCCTAAGTTATGGCTTCCTTCTTTGCCGAAGTTGTTCGCCCGCACAACAGGGGAACCATCTGTGACCATCCAACACGACGACGACGACGAGGATCCTGGTATATTGCTGCAGGCGTTCTCGTGGGTAGTCAACGTTACTAACATTCTGATACAGAAATGATCCCAGGCATAGACCCTGCTCGGATGACCGACCTCGGAAAAGCAGTGAAACGTGATCCTGATGCCCTTGCCCCAAGAAATGGACTTGAAATGGTCATGAACTGGATTTACCGTGCTAGCATCGCCATTGGACGTGGAAACGTGCTCTTTGCACTGAAAGCGGGAGCGTTAACAGGTCGGTCACCACTCCTGTTTCATCTGGAGCTCTGACCGTCCGCATACTCAGTGATTCTCGCTATCCCATCTTTTCTCAAGTCATCAGCAGAGTTTGCATATGGTAGGTGTGCAGAGCGTGCATGCTTACAATGTTGGACTGATAATTTTTGAAGATAACAAGTTTGTTTGGGCGGTGTAAGTTAATCTTTTCCTGCTCTATAACGCTAAACTCATTCACACTCTCAAAGTTTCATGGCTCAGCTTACTCTAGCGCGTTTTCGTGGAGACACGGTGTTTGGTCTAATAGCTAGGATAATAAGTACCTTTGCTGGCGGCTTGATTGGTACGGTCATGTGGTACGTAGCAGACTTGAACGATCTTTCGAGATTCCTCATTGGCGCACAGGTATATTTCTACAGGGAATGGCCGAGGCAACCCTTATGGGCTAGCAGCTGTGTGTGCAGTCTGTTATCCGTCAATTTTCTTTGCTCGATTGTATTGGCCTATCGCTCCAATGACGAATTTGATTATATGGGTCACCGCGGCATTGGTATGATTCAGCTTCTCCGAGTGAATAAAATTGATCGTTTGGCTTAGATCGTGGGGTATTCATACGACGACACTCATCTGATTGTCTCTTCGTCGCCAGGGTGGGGTATTGATGTGGCTTGGGTAAGTGTCTGTATGATTTTCTCGACATCTTAACTGACATGTAATAAAGCGCCGTTTCGTATTAGTCACCATCGGTGTCTTAGCTGCGGGGTGAGAGTTTTCTCTTATTGCACACTTAACAGTCATTGATCCCATGTCAGTATTTTCTCCCTTTTCCCTCCGTCAAAGACTATTCGCTCGTATCAGCGGCGAACGGTGGCTACAACATCGGCTGAACTTGGATCGATCTACTGTTCGGTGGTGTCTTATGCGAACTCATATGTAGATGGAGACACCACCACCATAGTTCGGAGCTTGTTAGCCATCCGCAGCAAACTCAAGCGATCACTGGTGCTGAAGGACAACGTCATATACGAGGTGAGTATTGACGTTCTGGATGGAGGTCCTTACATACGTTGATTCACTAGTTTTCGCTGCGCGGAAAATGGCCTATTGAGAGGTATCTCAAAATATTGGAGCTTCAAATGTGAGTACCTATATCATACGACGATCCTGTGTTTTTAATGGAAAAAAACAGGCAAATTTCGTATCAATTGTGTCATCTCATGTCCATAGTGCTTCATCTGGAACCCGCTTGGGCTTATGCCTTCCTTCGGCGGACACGGATGCTTGATTCAGATTTTCAAGGCGATGTACTTGCTGTTATCAGTATGATTTCTGATCACACTCTTTGACCCACGTAACCTTGTGTTCTCTTCCCAGGCCTTATCTCGAATGCTCTGCACACGGGCTCTCCTTTGCCTCAGATTACCCCATGCCCGTTGCTTGACAGGTTCATGGTCAGGCATCATGGTTTGAACGTAGTCCACGAAGAATCAGAAGATAATTATGGATTGCCGCGGATGCTCACTATAGAAACGTTGGAGGATTTGCAATACCTGTGAGTCTCTCGTATCCTTTTCATTCGAGAGGTTGTCATGCTTTGTTTTGCAGGACATTCTGCGTTGGCGTTTCTACTGCCTTTGGAATTATCACTCGACTCGATCGTTTGATGGTTGCTGTTAAAGAGCTGGTCGGCGAGCAGTATCATATTGATGGTGTAGGGATGGGGTATCACAGAACGTGGACGGGAGAGATGACATCGCCGACGATGTCTGTGAAACCCACAGAAGTTTGAGGCGTTTGACTGTAGTAAGTACACTCAGAGTTTCGGACCTCCTCGATTTGTTATCTACATAATAACTATGCAAAACCGACACAAAGTAATCCACGATATTAATGTAGTTTATGTCATCTCCTGGGCCATAATGTTAGCTACAAGAAAGAAAAATTGATTGACTTGGAATGAAAACGAAGTATACATGAGTGTTGGCTGCCTGGGTTTACTGTCCACGACGACTAGGTTCGAAGGGAGAAGAATAGATCGACGTAGTCGTGATACTTGATAGACAAGCGCGAGAGCGAAAATGACGAGCATTTGAGTGAGGAAGATTTTTTGTTATGCTTTGGGACGTGGGGAATCTTACTAACTTATTAGTACCAGATTCTCTGTAGATATGGGTGTACATGTATACATTTTGCGAACAGTTGCCTAGGCAAGAATGAGAGAGTCTGAGCACTTCGAAAGAAGAAGTAAAAATGATGTATCCCAGTATGAGGCATCTGCAGGCAGCCAAGGAAAGATTATATCGGATCACATCAGTAAAATGTCACGTTACTTAATCTGTATCTAGAGATTATACATAGGTTATGAACAGAATTAGATCCGTCTACAATTGCCACTGTAAGAAGCACTAAGGCTCCGGCTGCGAGTCTTCGTAGGGTGTGGGACCTGCTAAGATAAGAGCGCGCTGAATAGTTAGATGAGTCGTTAGCAATAGTTGTGCGATGATGAGAGCTATAATTCTGAGACGAAAGACGATAGACTGATACTGATAATAACGAGGGTGATACGAGACGAGACTAGACTGTGAGACTGGACTGTGAGACTGATCTGATTGCCTCTAGATTGCCTGTAGAAACGAGTGTACATGAACTATTTTATACTGTGAACGCTAAGGGTCCTCGGGTATGGAAAGGCCGAACGATTAGGTGAAACGGAGGCTTAAAGGGAGTGGCGTTGGACCTGGCAGGGTAGAGTAGAGAAGTGGTAGACAGAGAGTACGAGAATTTGAATGAGTGGCGCGGGTAGGGGTATGGTATTTGACAGAGTTAACGAGAGTTTTGCTTGTTTTTGACAGAATCCAGACAATTAAGTGACGAGAGGGCGACGGAGACAAACTAAGGGCCAATATGCAATGAAGGGCTGACGGCGAACGACGATGGACGTGAGCTGAGGCGGTGGTCGACGATGGTGGTCAAGGTAAAGGTATTTCGGCTATTTCCGGCCGCAAACGCTTGGTAATCACTACACCGCGACTACAATGCCAAGAACTCATAGGTTCACTGATGGACAAGTCGGACTGTCGAATGCAAGACGGACGTGCAGGATGCCCACCTCGCCACATGGAGTGAATACCATGATATTCTTGCTGCGTTGCACACACAAAGTTCATCAGCCGCAAGAGTGTGGTTTATCGTTATAAACATAGTGCGCTTATTATATCAGATCAAGGACAGCTTTGGCGGTGCAGCAAGGGATTGTTTGAATATGCGGATGTGTGGTTATCATAGGGCCCATATGTGCGTGCCCGTTTGCATGCAGTGAACCAGTGTTATTTTTGGGGTGAGGTCGTTGATGCATTATCATGCGTGCGGAGGCTTCGAACTTGATTTGGAGGTATGTTGTTTTCAATGGAATGGTATTTGAGTAGAGATCAGGTGATATCACCCTCGTTATTGAAGCAACTGAATATCAAGGCTACTTAATTTAAATATCGTCACCACAAGATTCACACCTGAATTTGTTCATTCGAAACCCTTCTTCACTGGTAGTCCTATGGCTATGTCACGTCACGTCCGTCGACATCCCTTGCATGATTACAAGTATTGATGGAGTCTTACTGTAATCCTCTCAGCTAACTTCATCAAGATATCCTATTCAGTTTGTGGGTCGTGACTCACGAAGCGGAACAGGCATGCCCCAATCCCCATCACGCGCCATGGCAGCCCAAAAATATAATTGAGCAAAGATCTCGGCAAGTTCGACCATAATGCATCGATACCCAAACACGAGTTGTGCATCAATATCATTCTTTGTTTTCAAGCTGCTACTCATGGTAGGACAGTCAAAAATGCCTATAGAGCCAACCACTCCCCACAATCCGAGATCTCCACTCCCTCTCTCCGTACTTCTGAAATCACTGCTAAGACTGTGGTCGCGACGTCACGAGGTTCCCGGTTCCGGAATTCGGTACGCTGTAGTATCTCGCTTTGTTCTGACCTCGCCGTGATCTTCCTTTCTCTGTTATAACAATATATCTTCTCTTCTCTTTTCATCTAATCTACCTTATTCAAGATATCTCGTATCCTATTAATCATGTTTGACTTCCTCTAATGTAATGCCACCATAGTACTGTTGGGCCGGCAGCACCTGCAATCCGAGCTTCAAACAACACAACTCCTATGCTAACTTCAGCTTGCGCGTAGATGCACCTTGAACTTCAATCTTAGTTGGGACTCGAAGCGAGCGCATATATAGATCACATGAAGTGCGCGAATACTTTGATTCACTTCATACTATGTACTCCTTCACCTCGTCACCTCTATTCAGTTCGATCAACACCCTACAGCACCGATGCCAATGCAGAAACACTCACTAATGTGTCGCTACTCGCAAATTGGTTTATTCCAAGGGGTCGAGGTAGTCGACGGCACCACAAGTGTGGGCCTTAAAGAAAAGCTGCAACAAGGGGCAAGTCACATCAGATGAAAACCGGACGTGAAGCAAGATACTCACATAGTCCTTTGGCAAGCAGACAATGCCAACGTACACTGAAGGTGGATCTAGACTGCAGCAATCACTGTCCTCCTTGCAACTCCCGCCCAATGGGGTACAATCTGACTGCCCTGCTGTAACAGACATAATAGATGTCGTCAACGCAACGACAGCGGTGAGGAACGAGAAACGCATTGTTTGGTTGAGGTGGTATGATCTACTAAGGTGCTCAAATATCTTCTTTTAGGTGGGTCGGAAGATGACTTGCTTTTATACACTTTGGCAGAATAATCATGCCCAGCGAATGATACTGCATGACGAGAAATTACGCAAAACCTATCCCCTCAGGTCAGTTCGCGGGTAACAGGGTAAAAAAGCCACGTCAAAGCCGTTGGCAACTTACCCACCTGGCCTACATTAATTCCTAACAACACCCTTCGCTCTTCCTGTTTGTGTGAATTCCGAGATGCTTGAGGCATGCTGAGCCCATTCAACGTTATTGAATGATGTTTGACAAGGTGCTGCATGGGTAAAGCTGACGCGACACACCAGTGCGCTGTTCTCATCTGTAAGGCATATGCATCACATTACAACCTGTACATCCGAGTCTTCGGAACATGAAAATTGCGAAGTTTTATCATATGATGTGCTTATCTTGATCCTCTATGGTGCCTTGTGATGAGTCGAACATTACTTGTTCCTTCAAAAATGTATCTTCCAAGCCGTCCAACTTCGACCAAGGATCTTCAGACGGACAACACGTCGAAATTATCATCGACGTTTGAAAAAACATTTGCGAGTAGTAGAAGTTTGTCTTGTAGTAGTTGCAAGGGGAATATTTATTTTTAATGCGGAAAGCCAGCTTGCAGGTGTGGCCGTAGATGATCGTGGAAGTACTTGAAGTGCAGGATCGTATTTTGGAATACTCAGTGGTGATGCTATGTACTCCTTCAACTCGTCGCCTCTATTCATTTCCTAATCAGCAATTCGATCAACACCCTGCAGCACCGATGCCAAAGCAGAAATCCTCATTAATGTCTCGCTACTTGCAAATTGCTTTATTCCCATTGTTCGGGGACTCAGGTGTTGATGACATCACAATGCTTCCGGGCGTCAGAGAAAAACTGCAACAAGGGGCAAGTCGCATCAGATGAAAACCAGACGCGAAGCAAGATACTCACAGTGTCACTTTGCAAGCAGATAATGCCAGCGTTCGGTATAGGTGGATTTAGACTGCAGCAATCACTGTCCCTCTTGCAATCCCCGCCCAATGGGGTACAATCTGACTGCCCTGTAACAGACATAATAGATGTCGTCAACGCAGTGAGGAACGAGAAACGCATTGTTTGTTTGAGGTGGTATGATCTACTAAGGTGCTCAAATAATTTCTTTGAGGTGGGTCGGAAGATGGCTTGCTTTTATACAATTTGGCATCATGGCCAGCAAATGATACTGCATGACGAGAAATTACGCAAAACCTATCCCTTCGGGTCAGTTCGCGGGTAACAGGGTAAAAAAGCCACGTCAAAGCTGTTGGCAACTTACCCACCTGGCCTACATTAATTCCCAATAACACCCCTTGCTCTTCCTGTCTGTGTGAATTCCAAGATGCTTGAGGCATGCTGAAGCAATTCAACGTTAATGAATGATGTTTGGCACGGTGCTGCATGGGTAAAGCTGACGCGACACACCAGTGCGCTGTTCTCATCTGTAAGGCATATATATCACATTGCAACGTGTACATCCGAGTCTTCGGAACATGAAAATTGCAGAGTTCTATCATATGATGTACTTATCTTGATCCTCTATGGTGCCCTATGATGAGTCGAACCTTACTTGGTTCCATCGAAAATGTATCTTCCAAGCCGTCCAACTTCGACCAAAGATCTTTAGACGGACAACACGTCGAAATTATCATCGATGTTCGAATTAACATTTGCGAGCAGAAGGTTGTCCTGTAGTAGTTGCAAGGGGAATATTCATTTGTAAATGCGGAAAGCGAGCTCGCAGGTGTGGCCGCAGATGATGATCGTGGAAGTACTTGTACTTGGAGACGCGGTTGAGGTCAGAAACATTGACATTGAATAACTCCTTGAGTGACTCCCTCATGCGGCAGATGTCGAACGACTATTTTCGGATCTTGGTGGAATTCAGAGTGTCAAACGTTGCAACTTAACAGTTAGCACTTTCGAGACCCTTGGAAAACTTCGTAACAACTATCCCTATCATGTCCACCAGCACGCACTTGCTGCTGGCCAACCAGTCCGTCGAAAACATGCACATATGCACGTAAAAGATGATGAGTTTTCCGCAAGTCTCAGACACGTTCGTCGAAGTACGGCCAAACTCAGGTGTACAGGGAACCCGTAGATAACGCGTAATGTACGAGAATTGTAAACTACTCTTATATACTGTAAAATATTGGTGCTTTCGGACGGGTTTCTACATAACCTAAATATTATAAATCTTGCTGCGTGCTTTGTCAGTCTCGAGCTCCGAGTTGCCGGTATACTCTAAATCCAACAAAAGATGTGTGGTCAGGGCATAAAAGATATGAGGTATCTACAGGCAGTCAAGGAAAGATTATACCAGATGACCGTGAACAATACATCAGTAACATAACACGTTACTCAATCTGTCGAGTATATATCATAGGTTATGAGCAGAATTAGATCTGTCTACAATTGCCACGGCTACAATGCCAAGAACTCATAGGTTCACTGATGGACAAGTCGAACTGTCGAATGCAAGAGGGATGCCCAGAAGCGGACTTTCAAACCCAAAATCTTCGCTGAAGCATATGCCTGAATGCTTGACTGTGCGGATGTGTGGTTATCATAGGGCCCATTTGTGCGTGCCCGTTAGCATGCAATGAACCAGTGTTATTTTTGGGGTGAGGTCGCTGATGCATTATCGTGCGTGCGGAGGCTTCGAACTTGATTTGGAGGTATGTCGTTTTCAATGGAATGGTGTTTGACTTTACTGAGTAGAGAGCAGGTGACATTGCCCTCGTTATTGAAGCAACTGAATATCAGGGCTACTTAATTTTAAATATCGTCACCACAAGATTCACACCTGAAGTTGCTCATTCGAAACCCTTCTTCACTGGTAGTCCTATGGCTATGTCACGTCCGTCGACATCGCTTGCATGATTACAAGTTTTGATGAAGTCTTACTGTAATCGTCTCTGGCTAACTTTATCAAGATATCCTATTCAGTTTGCGGGTCATGACTCACGAAGCGGAATAGGCATGTCCCAATCTCCATCGCGGATACGCGCCATGGCAGTCCAAAAATAGAATTGAGCAAGATCCCGGCAAGTTCGACTATAATACATCGAGGCCCAAACACGAGTTGTGCACCAATATACTGACCTCGCCCTGATCTTCCTTTCCCTGTTGACAACAATATATCTTCTCTTCTCTTCTCATCCAATCTACCTTACTCAAGT
The DNA here is from genome assembly GCA_016695475.1 of Suillus decipiens. Taxonomy (NCBI): domain Eukaryota; kingdom Fungi; phylum Basidiomycota; class Agaricomycetes; order Boletales; family Suillaceae; genus Suillus; species Suillus decipiens. The sequence continues at coordinate 290,342 of MU172961.1, forward strand.
TATCTCGTATCCTATTAACCATTAGGACGAGCCTTATCCATCGTGGGTGTTCTCGTTGACATACGACCTCAACCAACCATTATGGAACGGGCTTGTACTACAATTACCCAGATCACAAGCACCGCACGATCGACTCAACAAGCTTAGCAGTCTCGTTTGTAAGTCTGCATCTGGTTTTATCTTCATTCCCACTGGTGACATTCAAACTTTAGGTTCGCTCTCACGAGTCCCGTCTGCTGGATAGAATGGAAATTTGGAAACCACCATTTTTCATATTCAGCGCTCCGAGGACAGTCGAGCAAGTGTGCACTTGTTCATTGCCATCAACATCAGCATTCTTCGTCAGAATGTGTCTCACACAGTGGCATGACAACTAGTTCGCGGATGACAGCGCCAATGAGGATGGCATTGGAAGAAACGATGATCCAGCAATATCTCGTCAGTCGTGAACCTCTTAGCTTTATGTGAATCTGAGTAAGTGACTATGTCCTTGATTCGCGTATGATGGCGGAAGAGTGTTATACCTAAGGAAGTTGCCTCCAGCCACAGGTATATCTCTTCAACGGCTGGCAGAAATCCTTATCTGTTTAATTTTCATCCATAAGGCACCTTTGCAAAATGGGTAGCACATCAATAAAACCAAAAATAGATCAGGCTTTACACGCTTACTGATACTACTTGGGTCGCTGTTGCTTACTCGTTTGATGAAGCAATTGAATCGCCCAGCATGCTTCTGAGAGTGCGATCAGAACGATGCTTGTAATAATATAATACCACCATAGTATTGTTAAGCCAGCAGCATCTGCAGTCCGAGCTTCAAACGACACAACTCCTACGCTAACTTTAGCTTGCGCGTAGTTGCACTTTGAACTTCCATCTTAGTTGGGACTCGAAGCGAGCGCATAGATAGGTCACATCAAGTGCGCAAATACTTCAATTCACGCATACTATGTACTCCTTCAACTCGTCGCCTCTATTCATTTCTTAATCAGCAGTTCGATCAACACGCTACCTCAAGGCAGTCCCCGAGATCGAAGTCGAGCTCGATGATAGCACAAACGTTGCCCGAGGAGAACTGCAACAAGGGGCAAGTCACATCAGATGAAGACCGGACGCGAAGCAAGATACTCACAGTGTCACTTGGCGGCAGGCAGGCACTGCCAAGGTCTGCTTCATATGGAACTAGATCGCAGCAATCACTGTGCTGGTTGCAACTCCCGCCCAATGGGGTACAATCTGGCTGCTTTGCTGTAACAGATATAATAGATGTCGTCAACGCAACGATGGCGGTGAGGAACGAGAAACGCATTGTTTGGTTGAGGTGGTATGATCTACTAAGGTGCACAAATAATTTCTTTGAGGTGGGTCGGAAGATGACTTGCTTTTATACACTTTGGCAGAATAATCATGCCCAGCGAATGATACTGCATGACAAGAAATTACGCAAAACCTATCCCTTCAGGTCATTTCGCGGGTGACAGGGTAAAAAAGCAAAGCCACGTCAAAGCTGTTGGCAACTTACCCACGTGGCCTACATTAATTCCCAATAACACCCCTTGCTCTTCCTGTCTGTGAATTCCGAGATTAGTGTTGTGGGCAGAACTCTGCCATTCTGCCACGTGGCAGGGCAGAACTGGCACTACCAGGCAGATGGCAGACCTATCAGGCAGAATGTGGCAGAACTCCCGCACCTACAGAACCGTGGAAAGATATACTATATAGTTTGATGTACCATTTCAGTGTATGATAGCATGAATCAAAGCATTTTAAAGCTCTCTACAATGGCTACCAAGTCTGGGGGCCGGCCTCTGAACACTCTCATTGAAGACAACTTCAAAAAGGGGGATGCTACTTCTGTCAAGTCCAACAGATACTGGTGGACCTGCAACTATTCTAATGCCCGCATCGATGGACGTAATAATAACCTTTTTGAACACCTCGCGGATGCCGTAAAATGCAGCAATTGTCCCCAAGAGACTCGTTGTGAGGCACTGCAACACCTTATGAAGAAACCTGGAGGCGGAAAGGTGGCCCTAATGGCTAGTACAGCTATTTTGGGCGAGGGAAGCGTGAATGCTTCTTCTTCAAGCCCATTGGTTGTTGAGTCCGGTGTAGCTGCCCCTGTTTGCAAGCGGAAGAAGACAACTCTAGATGGCTTTGTAGATCATCCATTGACCAAAGACCAGAAAGCACGTGGCGACATCAAGTTTCTTCAGTAGGTATTCCTACTAGTATTAGTATAATCAGCACTGACTCGATGACCAAACTGCGTTATAGATTTTCATTCATGCAAACATACTATTCTATGCTGGTGGTGATTCTATCTTTACCAGTTTCTTAATGAAATCAGGCCTTCGTATACGGCTCCATCACGCTATATATTATCTCACAACCTACTCGATAGCGAAGCTGCAAGAGTCAAACTAGAAGAAATTGATAGGCTGAAGTCCAGAAAACTCCTCACTCTGCTTCTTGATGGATGGGAGGATCTGCTGAGGCGAAGTCTCTATGGGACCCTCGCTGCTGAAGTAAAACAACACCCTGTTATCTTGGCTCTCGAGGATATGACAGGTGTGCGAGGAACAGCCGATGACCTTATGGTCACATCAGATTTTCAGACCTGGGTGGTACGCAGTCGGCCAAGCGCTGCAATCTTTCAGTTCGCACATTCGAGACACTTGGCAAGGTCCGCGCTAATCTTCGCTATCACGTCCACCTTAAAAATGTTACTGACGGCAAACCAACACGACAACACCATGCTCACATGCACACGACCGAACTTCCGGGAATTGATACGGAGGTTGCCAAACAGCTCGAAACCGACTTTGCATTCGTTCTCCCACTTTCAGCAGTCTCCAGTGACAATCTCCAAGGTCCCGAATTAATCTCACTTGATGATATTGATGCTGAGTTTGCTCGACTTGAAGATATTCGTAATGCGGAAAAAACGATGGGCACAGAGTTTGCCTCGGACTGGGATGTGGATGGAAAGGAAGTTTTGCAAGGGAGAGCATTTGACTTCGCAGAACTGCAGCGCGTCGATGAGGGATTGGTGCCTGCAGCGATTGAGGATGAAATTATGGTCACAGATCATGATGCAAATGAAGATGGGACATGGAATATCAGTTCTATGTTGCTGTCAAGCGGTCTTACATCGATGTAGTTAGTAGTCTTGCATCGTTAAAACATCACGTGATTCTGCCATCTGTCACGTTGGCAGAACATGGTTCTGCCAAGTTCTGCAAGTTCTGCCCACAGCACTATCCGAGATGCTTGAGGCATGCTGAACCAATTTAACGTTAATGAATGATGTTTGACACGGTGCTGCATGGGTATAGCTGACGCGACACACCGGTGCGCTGTTCTCATCTGTAAGGCATATGCATCACATTACAACCTGTACATCCGAGTCTTCGAAACATGAAAATTGCAAAGTTCTATCATATGATGTACTTATCTTGATCCTCTATGGTGCCCTGTGATGAGTCGAACCTTACTTGGTTCCATCGGAAATGTATCTTCCAAGCCTTCCAACTTCAACCAAGGATCTTCAGACGGGCAACACGTCGAAATTATCATCGATGTTTGAATTGACATATGCGGGTAGTAGAAGGTTGTCCTGTAGTAGTTGCAAGGGGAATATTCATTTTTAATGCGGACAGCGAGCTCGCAGGTGTGGCCGCAGATGATGATCGTGGAAGTACTTGGAGTGCAGGCTCGTATTTTGGAATACTCAGTGGTGATGCTATGTACTCCTTCAACTCGTCGCCTCTATTCATTTCCTAATCAGCAATTCGATCAACACCCTGCAGCACCGATGCCAAAGCAGAAACACTCATTAATGTCTCGCTACTTGCAAATTGGTTTATTCCAATTGTACGGGGGCGAAGTAGTTGATGACACCACAAGTTTTGGCTTTAGAGTAAAACTGCAACAAGGGGCAAGTCGCATCAGATGAAGACCGGACGCGAAGCAAGATACTCACGTCGTCACTTTGCGAGCAGATAGTGCCAAGGCCCAGTTGAGCTGGAATTAGATCGCAGCAATCACTGTCCTCCTTGCAACTCCCGCCCAACGGGGTACAATCTGGCTGCTTTGCTGTAACAGACATAATAGATGTCGTCAACGCAACGACGGCGGTGAGGAACGAGAAACGCATCGTTTGGTTGAGGTGGTATGATCTACTAAGGTGCTCAAATAATTTCTTTGAGGTGGGTCGGAAGATGACTTGCTTTTATACAGTTTGGCAGAATATTCATGCCCAGCGAATGATACTGCATGTCGAGAAATTACGCAAAACCTATCCCCTCAGGTCATTTCGCGGGTAACAGGGTAAAAAAGCAAAGCGACGTCAAAGCTGCTGGCAACTTACCCACGTGGCCTACATTAATTCCCAACAACACTCCTTGCTCTTCCTGTCTGTGTGATTTCCAAGATGCTTGAGGCATGCTGAACCAATTTAACGATGTTTGACACGGTGCTGCATGGGTAAAGCTGACGCGACACACCAGTGCGCTGTTCTCATCTGTAAGGCATATGTATCACATTACAACCTGTACATCCGAGTCTTCGAAACATGAAAATAGCAAAGTTCTATCATATGATGTACTTATCTTGATTGTAAGGCTTGCAGTGAGTTCGGCAGGGAATTGTGAACGAAAGAAGATATAAACGAGGCGTGTTAACCGGTAACACGAAAGCAGGAGGTACTAGGACTAGAGAAGAGGACTTTTCGAGAGGCTTTTCGGTCTATCTTGGAGCGGAGATCTCACTGTAGGATTCGCTATAGATACGAGAGTGTACATGGGCTACTTTTACTGAAAAACAATAAGGGTCCTCGGTGATGGATGAGCCGAGCGATCATGTGAGGACGAGGGTAGAAAAAGGTGGCGTCGTACTTAGATAGATAAGAACGGAAAATAAAGAGGGTACGAAGATTGAATGAGTAGTGTTGACGGAATAGCGAGGGTCGAATGGTGTAGTTGACAGCGGTGAATTGAGAATGGTGTGTCAGTAACGATGGCGAAGGACTGAGAGTGGACAGAGATAACGAGTTTGTTGTAAAAAGCAGGAACTGGGACCATATGGATAGACGACAGTAGTAAGGTAATGAAAGAGGAAAGGAATGTATCCGCGTGACTTTCGAATGCGCTGTTCGCATCATTGGGTCACGTGGACGGTCTCGAACGCGTCGAAAGGCTCGAGCGTTTAACGTTAAAGCTTAAAGTTTGATCTGAAGCTGTGGTCCGGGCGTAGAGGACATACGGTCCTTACATGATCCCCTATGGTGCCCTGTGATTAGTCGAACCTTACTTGGTTCCTTCAAAAATGTATCTTCCAAGCCGTCCAATTTCAACCAAGGATCTTCAGACGGACAACACGTCGAAATCATCATCGATGTTTGAATTTACATGTGCAAGTAGTAGAAGGTTGTCCTGTAGTAGTTGCAAGGGGAATATTCATTTTTTAATGCGGAAAGCGAGCTCGCAGGTGTGGCCGCAGATGATGATCGTGGAAGTACTTGAAGTGCAGGAACGTATTTTGGAATACTCAGTGGTGATGATACCGCTAATGTACAAACAGCACGATCCTCCATACCTGTAAGCCTCGGAGACGTGTTGAGGTCAGAAACATTGATATTGAATAACTCCTTGAAAGTCACGACGACTGTGGGAATTTCCCCACAACACCAAAAAACATCGCCCATTTTGGGAATCTCCACAATATCAATTGTCCCCACACCCTTACTGCAGCTCTACCATTACACCACAACAAGTCCCTCACAGTATCTAAGTAGTATTTTGGTATATATGTGTATAATAGACTGCTTTTTGTTTATTTATACTGTAAGTAAATCCTATGGAAAGTCACCCAATCACACTTCAATTCAAATCTTGCCTGGAGGAAAACTGTATTCCGGCAATTTGGAGCTCGGGACTGACAAAGCACATAGTCATCAGTGCGAGTGAACGCGTGACTCCTTGATATTGTAGCTGTAGTAACGATAGAAGGGATATAAGTATTGTCTGATACATCCAACGTTGAACTGACCATCAATGTAAAGACAACTTTTGCTTTGAAACTTCAAAGTGAAAGTGGGTGTATTATAGATAGAAATAGCCAGAATAGTCTGGGTACTAGTACAGAAAAACTTCCGAGATCATACAGTCAATGGCTCAAACTTCTGTCGCTCTCACAGACATCGTCGGCGACGTCACCTCTCCCGTCCACCTTCTGTGATACCCCATCCCTACACCATCAATATGATACTGCTCGCCGACCAGCTCTTTAACAGCAACCATCAAACGATCAAGTCTAGTGACGATT
>MU172961.1:296678-340028 GCA_016695475.1 Suillus decipiens
TGGAATACTCAGTGGTGATGATACCGCTAATGTACAAACAGCACGATCCTCCATACCTGTAAGCCTCGGAGACGTGTTGAGGTCAGAAACATTGATATTGAATAACTCCTTGAAAGTCACGACGACTGTGGGAATTTCCCCACAACACCAAAAAACATCGCCCATTTTGGGAATCTCCACAATATCAATTGTCCCCACACCCTTACTGCAGCTCTACCATTACACCACAACAAGTCCCTCACAGTATCTAAGTAGTATTTTGGTATATATGTGTATAATAGACTGCTTTTTGTTTATTTATACTGTAAGTAAATCCTATGGAAAGTCACCCAATCACACTTCAATTCAAATCTTGCCTGGAGGAAAACTGTATTCCGGCAATTTGGAGCTCGGGACTGACAAAGCACATAGTCATCAGTGCGAGTGAACGCGTGACTCCTTGATATTGTAGCTGTAGTAACGATAGAAGGGATATAAGTATTGTCTGATACATCCAACGTTGAACTGACCATCAATGTAAAGACAACTTTTGCTTTGAAACTTCAAAGTGAAAGTGGGTGTATTATAGATAGAAATAGCCAGAATAGTCTGGGTACTAGTACAGAAAAACTTCCGAGATCATACAGTCAATGGCTCAAACTTCTGTCGCTCTCACAGACATCGTCGGCGACGTCACCTCTCCCGTCCACCTTCTGTGATACCCCATCCCTACACCATCAATATGATACTGCTCGCCGACCAGCTCTTTAACAGCAACCATCAAACGATCAAGTCTAGTGACGATTCCAAAGGCAGTGGAAACGCCAACGCAGAATGTCCTTGGAAAAGCATGACAACCTCTCGAATGAAAAGGATACGAGAGACTCACAGGTATTGCAAATCCTCCAACGTTTCCATAGTGAGCATCCGCGGCAATCCATAATTGTCTTCTGATTCTTCGTGGACTACGTTCAAACCATGATGCCTGACCATGAACCTGTCGAGTAACGGGCATGGGGTGATCTGAGGCAAAGGAGAACCCGTGTGCAGTGCATTGGAAATGAGACCTGGGAGCAGAACATAAGGTTTCCGCGAATAGAAAAGTGTGATCAGAAATCATACTGATAACAGCGAGTACATCGCCTTGGAAATCCGAATCAAGCATCCGCGTCCGGCGAAGGAAGGCATAAGCCCAAGCAGGTTCCAGATGAAGCACTACGGATGTCAAATGACACAGTTGATACGATATTTGCCTATTTTTGATCAAAAACACAGGATCGTCGTAAGATATAGGTACTCACATTTGAAGCTCCAATATCTTGAGATACCTCTCAGTAGGCCATTTTCCGCGCAGCGAAAACTAGTGAATCAACGTATGTGAGGATCTATATCTGGAACGTTAATACTACTCACTTCGTATATGACGTTGTCCTTCAGCACCAGTGATCGCTTGAGTTTGCTGCGGATGGCTAACAGGCTCCGAACTATGGGAGTGGTGTCTCCATCTACATATGAGTTCGCATAAGACACAACCAAACAGTATATCGATCCAAGTTCAGCCAATGTTGTAGCCACCGTTCGCCGCTGATACGAGCGAATAGTCTTTGATGGAGGGAAGAGGGAAAAAATACTAACGTGGGATCAATAAATGTTAAATGTGCAATCAGAGAAATCCCTCACCCCGCAGCTAAGACACCGATGGTGACTAGTACGAAACGGCGCTTTGTTACATGTCAGCTAAGATGTCAAAAAAGCATGCAGATGCGTACCCAAGCCACATCAATACCCCACCCTGGCGACGAAGAGACAATCAAATGAGTGTCGTTGTATGAATACCCCACGACCTAAGCCAAACTATCAGTTCATTCACTCGGAGAAGCTAACTTCCAAATCATACCAATGCCGCTGTGACCCATATAATCAAATTCGTCATGGGCGAGATAGGCCAATACAATCGAGCAAAGAAAATTGACGGATAACAGACCGCACACACAGCTGCTAGTCCATAAGGGTTGCCTCGGCCATTCCCTGCGGAAATATACCTGTGCACTAATGAAGAACCCGAAAGATCATTCAAGTCTGCGACGTACCACATGACTGTACCAACCAAGCCGCCAAAGAAGGTACTTGTTATCCTAGCTATTAGACCGAACACCGTGTCTCCACGAAAACGCGCTAGAGTAAACTGAGCCATGAAACTTTGAGAGTGTCAATCAGTCTAATGTTACAGAGCAGGAAAAGATTAACTTACACCGCCCAAACAAACTTGTTATCTTCAAAAATTATCAGTCCAACATTGTAAGCATGCACGCTCTGCACACCTACCATATGCAAACTCTGCTGATGACTTGAGAAAAGATGGGATAGCGAGAATCACTGAGTATGCGGACGGTCAGAGCTCCAGATGAAACAGGAGTGGTGACCGACCTGTTAACGCTCCCGCTTTCAGTGCAAAGAGCACGTTTCCACGTCCAATGGCGATGCTAGCACGGTAAATCCAGTTCATGACCATTTCAAGTCCATTTCTTGGGGCAAGGGCATCAGGATCACGTTTCACTGCTTGTCCAAGGTCCGTCATCCAAGCGGGGTCTATGCCTGGGATCATTTCTGTATCAGAACGTTAGCGACGTTAACTATCCGCGAGAGCGCCTAGAGTAATATACCAGGATCCTCGTCGTCATCGTCGTGTTGGATGGTCACAGATGGTTCCCCTATTGTACGGGTGCACAACTTCGGCAAAGAAGGAAGCCATAACTTAGGCTTTTTTCTTTCTGTTTCGAGTCGGATGATTTCTTTGAGCTGCGTGTAATTTAATATTCATCACCAACCTGATGTCAAAGAATCAACGCACCATGTTTTGTAATAGTTCTGCAAACTGCAAGACATGGTACTGGTACACATAACAATGAAATAAAAACCGGTGAGGAACTTCATCGCCGTGAGATGCATCACGGCCGCGGTCAAACATTTGACGATATGGGTCCAAAACAGTTAACCTGTCTCTACCACTCAGCAACAAACGACGCAAGGACACGTAAACCATGCACCTCTTCTTGGTTCTAAATTCATCTAGCTCCCTCGTTAACTTTTCAAGCAAATCTTCATGCCTCTGAACTTCGATCTGCGCTTCGTCTTCACGGTGGCCCCTCAAAAAATTAAACCTGAACTTCCTAATATTACCTATCCAGGCCCCAGATGTGCCAAGTACTTCCTCGCACACACTTAGGAGATCCTGGCAGCTGTTGCTGAGTAACTCCGTTGCCCGAGTGGTGAAGAAAGCTGAATCTGGATGCGACAAATGTGTCGCCTCCAGATTCAAATATTTCTGCGATTCAAATACACCTACAGCTGCTTCCTCAGCGCGCTTGGGCACCCGGGAAAGCGCCAAGTGCAGCAAGGAGTTGTGCATAAGTTTGTGGTTGGCATGGTGTGAGCGCGAATGCTTATACGGACGGTGCGAATGGAAGGGTGAGGTAGAGCTTGCAGGATATGACTGTGGGTGGAAAGATCGCGGTCGCTGGTGACGGGATGGTTTTCGATCTCTAAGTTCCTGGTCAGTCGAGGATGAGTGCTTCTCTTCTGTTGTCAGGGAGGACCACTGATCAGGCCGAGGAGATGGAGGTCTAGAATGTACAGGTGTTGCGGGATGGGAGGCAGCGGGAGTGACAGGGAATCGCTCTCGCGTCGGATCGATGAGTGTATAGTATATACCCATCCCATGTGCTTGCACCGTAAGCTTCCGCATGATCGCGTGTAATTCATGGTAATCAGTAGGCGCAAAGCGCGCGTAGACGATATCAACTTTTAGGAGTCGGGCAGTAACAGCGAGCATAGGTAATGCGTTTTCAGCTTTGTTCACTGCATCTGTGATCTGTGTGTGGGAGAACGCAGATGAATTGACGTCTTCGAGGAGATGGGACCTATGCAATGAGATGACCGTTGCAAGAGGTGCAATAGCCCCCTGCAAGCATGTCGTGAATAGAGACGACACAGATTGCGGAAATATGAGAATCGATGTGATGAGGGATATTGCAGAGTGAAAAGCCACGGGAAGGATGATCATTTGACCAATCTGAAGACTGGTGAGTGTACGTTTGCCGACATGGAAAATAGGTGACCTTGTAATACGGATAAGGAAAAAGAACCGCGGTTGTAAAAGAGATGTCTGCAATCGATTAGCTTTAAGAAGGAAAGTGTATGTATGAGTGATGCGCACCAACACATATACATCCAAACACAGAGGCGATGAGAAAAGGACCAGGGCCTAGTCTAGCCTTGATGTACAAGAAAGCCACGCTTCCGATGAAAAGGAAAACGGCAATGATAACAGTGGGCTTTGTCACGCGCGTCAATATATGAAATTGATTTCAAAAGAAAGCTCACTCCTGCTTCGATGTACTTTCCTGTGATAATAGTGGTTATGCTAGCGTCAGGTACGGTTTGCGTGCGAGCCAAGCTCGCAAACATGAGGCCCAAGCAGACCCAGCTAAAAGGGACGATTATATCACCGAAAAACCAAGAGAAAAAACTCGTACATACCCCCAACCCAATGCCACAAATATGAGTACGATGATTTCGCGTTCCAGAACTGCCATGAAAGGATCGCTAGGTGGTGATAAAAATGAAGCTACATAGGTTTAGCTGTTATGGTACAATTAACACACATGAGCGCTACTCACCTATTATGATAAGAAAGGCTGCCTGTCAACCATACGATCATTGAACCAACAATACGAAGATGACGATGCAACATACCTGCCCCAATAAATTCTCTATTTTTGGAATAACAAAGATAACCACAGAGATCCAGGCGGCAAGAGCGCTTCGAATGGCGGGTTTCCATTTGGACCGAGTAGAGTTAGCTAGTATCCATCGCAAGCTTTGTGGCACCTTGATCTTCTGCCTTGCTGGCTGTTTCTTACTTGTTTGAGTAGAAGACTCGAACATATCAGTATTCGTATTCTTCTCTATTTGGCTCGCCTCTCGTCCATCCTGGTCCTCGTTTGACTGCTCGTGTAACGACGGAAGCTGGCTCCTTTGTGCTTCCGTGTCAGAGCTTGATGCATTGAGAATTTCAGGTGGATCTGTTTGTATGCGAACTTGAGGGCGGGATGGAGCCATGCTGACGAAATGACCTGGGTGAGGTGAGTTTAACTTTATTTACTCCAAGGGAATTGGACGAGCGTGCTCCTTAGAAGCTTTGACCTTCAGGCCCACCCGAAATCTGCTCTTGTTTAGAGCCTGACCCTTTGCCACGATGCCCTGCACGAGCGAGAGTTGGTGAGGCGGGATGGGTTGGGTTGTTGTGTAAGCTTCTAAAGGACCCATTAGTTATATGTTTCAAGACTAGAGTACGATTAGCAATGTAGCATGCGAAAAGTTCCTGAGCCTGATCGGAATGACCCGACATTAAATCCGCGTCCGTTCTTGTCTCGTCCGTTTTCTTCTGCGACCGGATGATCCGGATCACAGATGCCGGACGACAGGTCTGTCATTTTGATATGCAAAGCCAGACCACCTCCAAGGCTTCTACCCTAGTGAGGTAAGTAGCTTCTATTGGCCTCCGAACACCTTGTATCGTTTGAAAAAATTAAAATTAATTGACCAGTTAAGATGAACTCTAAGGAAACCATCCGTGAGTGAATATCAAAGTGTATTCTGATCGAAAAAAATGTTGTCATTCGAACTACACAGTCCAAGAGAAACAGACTTTGATTCTGAATCTGTTGTCGACGGTAAACTTGCAAAGAAACCATTATCAAGGTGTCTTCCGATGGAAAAAACTTGTCATTGGCAGGTTTAGAACCTGTGCAGTCCAAGAGAAACAGAATGCGATTCTGTTGTGCCAACCACCTGGCTAAGACCAGTTGCGGTGAACTTCTAAAGCGTCTATCCATAGGTGAATATCAAGGTATGTTCTGACAGAAAAAACCCGGCAGGTTTCACCTGCACAGTCCAAGAGCAACAGATTTTGACTCTGTTGCGTAACCACTTGGCTAAGACCAGTTACGATGAGCTTTTAAAGAAACTATCCATGAATGAATGCCAAAGTGTATCCCTATAGAAAAAGATATAGTCCAGCAGGTTTCGAACCCGCGTAGTCCACGAGAAACAGATTTTGATTCTGTTGTGGTAACCACACTGGCCCAGGCTAAAGCCTTTAACTCTCCTACTTGGCAACTCACGAGACCTCCTAGGTTGAAAATTTATAGGGCCCCTGATTGACACGGCCCGAAAAAGATGACATGGATAATAATGTCCGAGTCTGAACGTCTACGAGACAGTGAATTGGCATTGCCTCGACGAGGGACGAAGACTGAGATAATTCTAATTCATCATCATCAGCAGTAGGTTCGATACAATTGATATTACCACTAAGTATACATGGAGTTTGCAGAAACACAGAAAGAAATCAACAGATACTGAAAAACGAGGACAATGAGACACTGTTACCACTTTGAAGGCCAGACGTGGAGGATTAGAGGGAGTCTCGTCTTCCTATAAACGGTGGCTACACAGCAATCCACTTCATTCCAAAATATCATCGAGACCACACGCGACCTTGAACTTGACATTGGTAGCGGGAGCACAGCAATGAATCACTGAGGCCATGGAGACCTCAGCGGAACGCGTTGACGCGAACTTGGGCCCTAAATGGCCGAGCGAACGAGCAATTGAGGAGGACGAGAAAAGAATATGGTTCAAGTTCAAAAGCAAGAGACGCAGAAAAACGACCGGTTTGAATGAGGTCCCAGTGATACAACCCACTCGATTATGGTCACCGGGAATAATCTACATGACACATTAGGTAAGGGGTGTTCGGAGGCCAACGGAAGCACTTACCTTGGAAATAGAGACGGTGGTCTGGCTTTCCGTATCTTGAATCTTGATATCGATAGGCCGCTTGAATTCACTTGGCCGCTTCTTGTGGAAATAGAAGCACTCATGCTAGCTGCGTTTGTGAGTCTTTAAGTACTTGTGTGGCTTGTGTGGGGTATTAATACAAACGTAGTGAGTCCGTGACGAGACCCTGGAATCGCACTGTGACCGCCTGTACAAGTACTGCAACAAGCTGCGCATGGCAATGCGGTCATTACGAATGTTCTTCGTTGTCAGGCAAAAAAACCCTCGCCGTACAAGACATTTCAATGTTGTCAAAGGTAAGTGGTGCTCATTATCAAATGAGGCTCCACTTAGCTTCTGCTGCCATCTCATCTCTTTATCTCCGTCGAAAACGATGATTTTGAACCATATAATGATGATCCATCCGGGCACCAATGACCACTGCCGTCCTTTTCTCGTCAACGAGGGCCGACATGAGGTGCTTGAACGTCGCAACAAATACTAGTGCTTGACATCGCAAGCGCTGATGGACCAGCAAGGAAGTACGCACGGTCGCCACAACACCTCAGCAAATATGCCGCAATCAGTTGACAGGGGAGTTAGAGGGTATAAAGTTAGTCTATGTTCTGTTTTCATGTCATCAGGAGCTCTCGAGAACTTAATGCCACTGGTTACCGAGTAGCATCACAGCGTTGCAAATGCATTACATGCGAACTCGTTATCTAAGAACGATCCGGTACAAGGGTAGCATCACAGAACCAAATTAGTATCATCCACGTTCCTTCTGATCGACATCAACCCAACAGCGCCGAGTCCATCCCAACTCAACAAATCGGAGGACTTGTATGCAGGCACGACCCAGACAATTTCTAACCACTAACTTGCTTCAACGCATGTTCATTCTAGATCTAGGCGTCTCTAAGTAATCATGACTCATTCGGCAATGCATCAATTGGGCTCCATGGCCGGTGCGTTTCATTGTCGTCACCATTTAGTCTTGGAGGACCCATCATGACCTTTTGAACACATTTTCCTCTGCGATATCGGGTACTAAGATGCTTCCATCTCCTCGATTGTATGCACTGCATTTGTCTAGACAGCGCTGTGGTCGCGTACGGATATTGGAACCGTATTCGTCGTTCATTCACGCTCATGCAGCAGGCTGGCTTTATCTCGAAACCAACCCGAAACCATGCTTATATCATCGGCAGCAAGTTCGTAGTCATGATCGGGACGTAAGTAGAAGGAAACTACAAATGCGGAATAAACTTGGTCCAGGTTACTGTATCATATATGCCAGGAGGTAGCGACCGAAAGCTCATTAATATAAGTACAATTAGTGTAATGCGTGCCATAATATATACGAAAGAGCTGGCGATTGCAGCCAAATCTGCAATAACAGGGCCAGCACTGCCGTCCCGCCAAATGGCATGACTGGACAGCAGGAAAATAAATACTGCTGCGGATACTATCGTAAGGGAAGCCACGCGCCATAGCATCTGCTCTGCATGCCCCTGAAACAAAATATTCCAGCCCAGACAATGTATACCTCCAAACACTGCCCCACTGAAACATCCACTGAGAAGTATAATGAGGTCATGGTCACGAGAACGGTGTTCTATACTTTCATGGCCACCTACAGACGGAACTCGACGTGAATGAACAGCATGGGGGGAATAATATACTTCATCACCCATGAGACCGATAAGGGGGTAAGTGTAAGTGAGAAAAACTTCATAAAAGTGTTCACCGAAAAATATCGGATCTACTTTGCTAGAATGCGGGTGAATCAGAACGGCTTCAACCAAGGAGATCGACGACATACTCATAGGTTAATCTGCTTGGCGGAGAGGTACTCGCTTTCTATGAGGGCGTCTTACATCCTTAGGCTTCTTCAACCAAAAATCATAGGCAGTGCTGGTCAGGGCAGCTACAGCAAGCGTGTCGAGTTCAAGTAGTGTTATCGACTCGTTTACTAATCGATATTTCGAATATTGAATGTTCGACGCCTGAAGTCAAGACAGAGACTGAAAGTTGCGGATCCCGGGCCTGAACAAAACGAACCGGCATTATACTTACTACTAGCGTCCGCTTTGTTTTCTTCTGAACAAGCGAGCGAACAGCTCGGGATCACCGATGCCCGACGACTCCTAGGATTTACTAATTTACAGTTGTCTTCATCCATATCGATAGGCCAGAATTCACTTGGCCTTAATGTTGGAGCGATATTTGTAAGTCTTTGTGTAATCACTCGTGCGGGGTAGTACTGATGATGATGATCATTCCAGGTACTAGTGATCACTACTTCGTGGTATGTAGCCTACTAGCGAGGATGAGTTACATCTATCAACGCCAAAACGTCTTACTCGAGTTGCAATTCTCCAAGCCAGAGTCCTTTCGTTAACGAGGGCTAATGTGAGGTGCTTGAACGTCGCAACAAGTACTAATACTTGACATCGTGAACGCTGATGGACCAGCAAGTGCGCACGGTCACTACCTCTTCACTCAGCAAATATGCCTCCTATGTACGATCAGTTAACGGGGCAGATAGCGAGATTCCCCATTACAAAGTTAGTCTATATCATGATTTCATACGTTATCAGGAGCTCTCGAGAACTTAAATGCCACTGTTTACCGATTAGCATCACAACGTAGCAAATGCATTACATGCGAACTTCTCATCTAAAGGACAAGGGTAGCATCGCAGAGCCAAAGCAGTATTATCCATGTTCTTTCTTATCGGCGTCAACCCAACAGCTCCGAGTCCGTCGACAGAAGACCCAAAGCGCTAACGCCAGTCCTCAAAGTAGTTAGTAAATCGTTTTGTGAGTTCCGTCCATCCAGGAAGCCGAGGAACTGGAAGGCGCGGGTGCGAAGGCCAGGCCAGGTGTGCAGAACAGGTAGGGGATAGCGGAGAGCTCCATCGGGGTATCGGGGGTGGGATCAAGGCGGGCGTAAGTGGGAAGCGCAGTGGATGACGTATCGAACGGAAAGATCGACTTCTGAACAAGTTTATCTAGAGCTATTTTTGGATAATCTAGCTCGCGCAAGTCAGTACAAAAATATTCGATGAGTACATGTACGGCTCTAAGATATAAGACCAAAGGGATATCACCTTTTATGGGCTTACAAAGAGCGCAAGTAAAGTCGGATATATCTGAATCTCCCTGGTTACAGACTTTGGGTAACAAATCTCCACTGTAGGGTATATTATCAGTGCTACTGTCGTCGTAAATGCTGAAGCTTGGCGCTAGGCTGTTGCAATTTGGGTATATGCGTCGCTCAAACACCAAACACGTTACAGGAGAGCATACCTGTAGAGATCTTTTGTGTAACTTGCATCTTGTGTCCCTGGAGTGACGGTGCGTGATACTGACGAGAAATTTTGGGCTTGATGGAGCAGATATAGATTTCCCTGCGTAGGTTCCGGAGTCATAGACAGAGCAGACACGGAAGATCTCGAAGACATGTCGTCAGAATCAGCACCAGATGAAACGAGTGTGTCGTCAGATAGCAAGTAGGCATCGGTATTATCAGAGCAGGTAGGTGACGGGGAAAGAAGCTCTCTCTTCACTTCAAGTTTGACTGGAATATCTCGTGGCTCCAGTGAAAGCTCGTACGTATCGCTTGATATTGGCTGTCCCAGTTTCTTCGCCTTCGATCTGCGAGAGCAGAACCACTGATCGACGCGCAAGGGACTAACATTCCGCGAGACGGCCCATGCGTGTCGTGAAGCAACTGTTGGAACGCGTGGATCAGCATTCCAGATGTTCCAAAGCTCTTGTCGGGCGACTGGAGTTATATGTGGAGCAGGGGTTTTCGTAGATAGAGATCCGTCTTTCTGAGGATCGGATTTAATGGCGTAATATGCCTTGCTTCTGGGCTTGGAGACAGAGGACTTATTGGTGGCTGGAGTGGAATGTAGGGCAGAAAAGTTCCGACTCGGGATCGTGTTTTCCTGAGTGTCAAGCTCAGGGGGACGGTGATCCATGGACTTTGGATCGTAAGTCGAATCGAAAGGGCTGGCCATGGCAAAGTTTCTAGACTGCCTTTCTTTCGTCGTCGTTGGAGGCATAGTCACCAGAAAGGAGGAAGAACGCAAGAGGAGGATCCTGCAAACTCAAGTTTCTATACACGACCACGTTCCAGCCGGCCCTAAACTGAGCCACATATCATCACGGTGGCGCTTTCTTTTTTTTTTCCCAACTCATTATGGACTCGCACTATTGTCCCCCTGCGATTCAACCGTTTTGCTTGCAGGAGTCTACCGCCAGTCCCAGAATGTTGAGCGACTCAGCTGGAGTGCGCCCTCGTACGTAGTACGGTCCAAAGACATTAGGGAGGCTTTCCTTACCAGAGCTGCTACAGAACATACATACATTTAGTTTGTATTCGAATTTACATCTATGTTATCGCATAACTGCGCACTCATTTGAAGTTGTCCAGTTTCTTGAAACTTTGTTCAGTACTTCGCTCTGCGGACAAGCAAGTCATAGATGCTCTGAGTCATCAATGTACCGGAGATGCCACTGCGTTTTGCATGAAGTTACACGGCAGTAAATTAGCTCACGAAGGTACGCCTTTGGGTGACTGAGGATGATAGAAGGCAATCCCAGTTAATGAGCTCTGGATCCGAGTGCTCAACACCGGTTTCATCATCGTTGACCAGACCATAGCGAGCAGCCCGTGTGACTCCTTTCTGTTATTGGCAATTCTGGTGCTTACGTGTTAACTCAGACTTAGGACAACCGTTGATCGGAGTCCAGCTGCTGGGCCTATAGTTCAATGCTGGATGCTATTGTGTGGTGGCAATACATCTTATATTGAGACTAGTCCAGGAGACACCAGGCGCCCTTCGACATAAGTTCCACCTGCACACAAACAGACTAGACATATTTTGGCCATCAGATCTGGCAGAACATCCTTTGTATAGAAGGACATTCTGTCCAAGACATGATGCGCTAGTTTCGCCGCTATTCTCGTACACCTACCTGTGTGGAGAAACGCATACCACTGACATGTGATTGGCACCAACTGATCCCGTTCCCTACAGCTTAAACGTTTATCGATATATCCCTGAAACACACCAACGACCATGGCGAGCACTGAACACCTCGGCCTCCGCGAAATAGTTGCTTGCCTATTCGACGTATTTGTATTCGGTACTGTCTTTGACTGGTGCAGCACAATCAGTCGCCAGTCGTCCGCTCCAGTGAAGGACTGCTTCTTGAAGGTAAGTGGAAGATCCCACATTCCCGATGCCCTGTAAAATAATCTCACGTTGGTCACAACTGTCAGGCTCACAGGACGCAGTGAATTTTGCAGAAGAATGAAGGGCCGTGCGTCCAGATTGTTTTTTCATAGATGTATTATACCTCTCGCCTGACGTCCGCACCAAAAAAAAGGTCTACCGATCCGCACTACACCACCTTTCTTCACCTCCTCATAAGATAGCAATGGTCGCTGCGCACAAGTACCACCTCGCTGCTGCTAGCGTAGGCTTCAAGACGGTATATATGTCACGCCCTGCTGAAGATTCGCGCGAAGGGAGGGTATGCGTGGCAAGAAGGACAGCGCCTTAGATTAGAGTAGACAGTACTGTCCTCCATAGAGTATACTCTTAATAGGAGAAAAATAGGATTTTTTCTAAAAAAAAAAACAAGGATGGCGGTGGGGTGGATCTTGTCGTTCAAGACTTTGAGGAGATGGCGAGGTCGATTCGTGGAGGCTGCGGTTAGTACATACTTTGTAAATCCTTCATATATCACGGATTTTTTACTTTCCTATGTGTATTGTAGCATTACAGTGAAGGGAGGTAACTGAATCAATGATGATTTTCGGGGCAGCGGTGCGAACATATCACACTATACTGCGAAAATGCAATTTGTGGTCGTTGGGGAGAAATCTATGAGTGAGCTCCCTTCGAGAGCTCTCAGAGACACAAAAATTCCAAACAGCTACAATATTCCTAATGTCCCAACGTCTTCAAAGTGAGTCGGTGTCACGGAATCATCGCTGATTCCTGAATTAGTAAAATACAGAGGAACAATTATCTTTCCTTCTTCGATTGATCTAGCTGAGGGAACTACCCCCACCCAACAAATCAGAAGACTTGTATGCAAGCACGACCTAGACAACTTATCATTGCGTCTCTGGGTGATTATGACTCATTCAGCAATGTATCGATTACGCTTCATGGCTAGTGGGCTTCATTTTATGCGAGGTGTTACCGTTTAGTCTTGGAGGACCCACTTTCCAAATACATTTTCCCCTCCTCAATCGTATGCACTAGATTTTATCTAGACAGCGTTGTGGTCGCGTTCAGATGTTGGAACCGCATTCGTCGTTCCTTCACAATCATGCAGCCGGTCGACTTTAACTTGAAACTAACCAGAACCGTGCTTGAATCTTTGGTTACCAGTTCATGTTCATGATCGAGACATAGGTAGAAGGAAACTAGAAATGTGGAATAAACCTGGTCCAGGCTACTGTATCGTATATGCCAGAAGGTAGCGATCGAAAGCTCATCAATATCAGTATGATTAGTATAATGCGTGCAACAATATATACAGCAGAGCTGGCGACTGCAGGAAACTCTATGATATCGTTGCTGCCCCGCCAAATCATATAGCTAGTCAGCAGAGGAAGAGATACTGGTGCAGATACTATCGCAAGGGAAGCTACACGCCATAACGTCTGCTCTGCGAGCCCTTGAAACGAATCATTCCAACCCAGACAATGTATACCTCCAAACACTGCCCCACTGAAACATCCAGTGAGAAGTATAACGATGTTATGGTTCTGGGAACGCTTCATGTCATAGCCACCTACAGACGGAACCCGACGTGAATGAGCAGCACGGGGGGATTGATATATCCCAAGGCCCATAAGACTGGGAAGAGGGTACATGTAAGTCGACAGAATATCGCCCCAGCGTTCAGAGGAGAATACTAAATCTGCTTTGCTGGAATCCAGGCGAATTAGAACAATTTCAAGCAAGAATATCGATGACATACTCGTAGATTAATTCGCTCTGCGGAGGAGCAGTTGCTTTCCAATAAACAGCATGAGGGCGTCCCACGTCCTTAGGCTTCTTCCACCAAAAGCCATAGGTAATGCCGGTCAGGGCAGCTACAGCAAGCGTGTCGAGTTCAAGCAGTGTAATTGGAAGATTCTGGACGTAACGGGCGACAAGCTGAAGGATGAACCACACCAGTTGAAGAATGGCAATTCCTTTGGATAATGCGTCACCCTTGCTTCGATCTTCTATGTCCGCCTCCACGATGATGGGCATTTCGACAGAGCCCTTACGAACAAAGCGCTTAAGTTCCTTGGGTGTAAGAGTGGCTCGCGGCTCGTCGTTGACGTAGAGCATGAACCCACCCATCCACACGAAAAAACCATGTGTTACAGTCCATCCTGCGAGACATCCATTGAATGAGGTATTCACCACATAGAAATGTCGAGCAGGCAACCAACCTCTAAACTTGCGACCTGCAACATGCGGACTGCTCACACGTGGACCACTCCCTCCATCTGATGTTGAAAATTCATGAAGTAATGTAGCTGTGCTCTCTTCTGTATCTGTATGGTCGCTGCGGGCCCGATCAAGTTGCGCACCAAAAGCATCATTGAAGACCTGTGTAGCCTTATGAGCACTTAGAAACTGCGCGGTGGCCCAGGTAATCATGAGTTCTGGGCGATGAGCGCCACCATCATAATGCCTAGGCGACGAGAGATGACACCGAATTTTCTCTCGTCCATGCCCGGGATGTTTGGGTGAATTGCAGTCCATGTGCATGCGAATAGAGTCGCAGCACAACTCCAGATGATTTCCCACAAGGTTCTAGTGTTGTTGCTGGATGGAGAGTCGCTCAGGACGTCGGGTGTGATGACACTGGTGCCATTGAGATTTGGCAGTGAGGAGTAGACAAACGGGATGTGCAGCAGTAATAGGATAGTCAAAGGTAGAAGGTTCATGATGAAGTTGAAAGTCGGGGGCATACGCCTGTTCAATTTTTTCCTGGGTCTGTTCCTGTGTGGTCGCACGTGTGACAAGCCAGTATTAAGCGCTTAACTCGAAGGCTTCAAGGCTTCATACCTCGACTCGGAGACTACCATAGCCAATTGGTGTATTTATTCCATGCGGAAAGGCTGCACAACATTCAATGAATGTTGGCCTAGGGTCCTTCATGGCCTACGATGGGGCATTTATCTCGGAAAGCTGAACATTGAAATGCAAGACGCGCGTATGCGATGCGCTTCTTCATTATGAACGACCAAGGCAGATTCGATGATCTTCCAAAGTCGATGATCTTTGCGTGCCAAATGAGTTGCGATCGGCAATCCGCGGCAATCAAATTTCAAATCAAATTACATAGTGTCTAGTCTGGTGTGCGCGACGTCTTAGCTTATATATTTTGCACTATGACTAGTCCAGGAGTGCTACAACCATCATAATCCAGGTGCCTTCCGACAGCGATAGACCAGCTCTTCCTCAGTCTTTGTCTTTGTCACTGTCCCTTGTAGCACACCAACAACCACGACAAGCACACAACACCTCGACCTCTGTGAAATAGACGCCCTTGTTAGACGTATTCTGTACCGTCCTCAATTGGTGCTGTACAATACCTTGTCAAATCGCTTGCTTTAGCATGGGGCTACTTCTCGAAGGTAAGTGGCTGATCCTACATTCTCGTAAAAATGCTCTTACACTGATGGCATCCATGAAACTCACAAGACGCGGTCAATTTTGCGGAATGGAGAGTCAGATGTTATGCTCATGCTCAACCTGACTTTGGATGACATACATTTATGCAGCAAAGAGTAGCGCAGGGTGGAGAGGGTTCTTTTAATGCTGACATCGTGTATCGATAGGTAACTTGCACTCGTCATACTCATGACCTATGTCTAATAGTTATAGTTTCGCAGATCCTGGATGATATGTTCAACACGCCACGCTGGTAGACCTCTGGGGTGAATACGATTGTGAAAAACTGACCATGGTTTAGCATAATTTCAAGTTGGACGGTACGAAGCTTTAAGAACGTTCAGAGGCAAGCCTGACTACTTACCTCTACTCACCCCTTAATAGCGTACCAGGACACTATCTCCGACCTAAGCCAACAGAATTTATCTAATGGGACCACAAGCATTGACCAAGCTTATCGAAGGACTCACGTAGCGCTGCGTAACATGTACAGATTCGACAATGGATAAATTGATAACTGCCCGTCATCGACATCTCCCCACTGCAAGTGATTGCTTCTTAAAGTAGCTACTCCACCTATTACCAGGATTGCAAAGCACTGACACTTCATCACTATCCATAGGCACATACACGCGATATCAGAGTCATTCGTCCTGCTTTTGTATTGACGCGTTGCGATGTTTGAGATACCCTTGAATTTTACATACCTGCCTATATCCTGACCACGTACATCTATAACAGTTTGCACAAGGAAGTTGTGAACCTCAGCAATGTTGACTTGGTCCATACGTCGTCGACCTTGATTGATATCGATGCGCACGATCAACCGGTCTCATCTTATCGAATCTAATCGATCGTAAAGAACTGATGTCACAACTTGAGGTTGGACGGTAGAGACAAAGCTCCCCACCGGCCTGACAGAACTCAAACGCCACGTCAACATCCTCCCTCTACATATCTAAGGGACGCTTCAGGTTACTTCTCGACCTGGTAATCAAGTCGCCACTTTACAGATCAAACCATTCTCACCAGGCAAAGAACCAAGGTGATGGTATCTTTTCGTCCGGATCTTACAAACCGTACGTCTTGATCACTACTACATACGTGTGTTATGCCCTCGCTTGACGTCCGTGCAGAAACAAAAATGTCTACCAATCCGCATCACACCACCTTTGTTTACCTCCTCACAACATAGCCATGTCGACTTCTTTGCTGCTGCCAGCGTAGGCTTCAAGACGATATACGTACCGCGCACTAGTGGCACGAGGTAAGGGAGAGTATGTGTAGCAAGAACAGCGGTGAGGTAGGTCTTGCTGTTAAATATTTTGAGTGAAGCTCACACTTGACTTGATACATACTTTGTAGGTCCTTCACATATTGGGGAATTTTTCACTTTCCCATTTGTATCGCGGCATTACAGAGCGGCGAGTGAGGTGATGTAACTAAATCGACGATGATTTTTGGTAGAGATGCGAATGAACTGGTCATGTTATACTATGCAAATGAAATTCGTAGTCGTCGGGAGGAGCCTTTTGCGTGAGCTCTCTTCGAGAGTCCTGAGATCCTTAACCAAATCCAAACAGCTACAATAATTTCTAATGCCCTGACGTACGCTGGCATGTGAGGCATGCGATGTCCTCGCAAAGGCGTTTCCCTAAAGTGAGTCAACTCCTGGATTCGAACACAAAGGAACGATTGTCTTGTTTTCTTCGATTGATTTTAACTAGGGAATCCATCCTACTCAACAAATTGAAAGACTTGTATGCAGGCACGACCTAGACAACTTCTAACCACCAGCTTACTTTCGTGCTTGTTCATTCTAGACTACAACGCTTCTCTGGATGATCACGGCATGTTCGGCAATATATCGATCACGCTTCATGGCCACTGCCTCATTTCACGCGAGGTGTCATCATCTAGTATCGGAGGACCCATTTTCCAAGCACACTGCAATATATTCCCTGTCAGTGAGGCTCACACTCCACTGTAGGCTAATAGACTTTGCAAAATGTTCATAAGATACTGCATCTCCTCAATTGTATGCACTGCATTGTGTCTAGACAGTGTTGCAGATGCTGAAACTGTATTCGTTGTTCCTTCACAATCATGCAGCGCGGCCGACCTAGCCTGAAACTACTCTGAACCGTGCTTACATCTTTGATTACAAGTTCATATTTATGATCAGGACGTAAGTAAAAGGAAACTACAGATGTGGAATAAACCTTGTCCAGGCTACTGTGTCATATACGCCAGGAGGGAGCGATCGAAAGCTCATCAATACAAGTACAATTAGTGTAATGCGTGCAACAATATATACGAAAAAGCTGACCACCTGGACAGACACTCTTATAACAAAGCTATCCTTCTTGCGCCAATTGAAATAGCTGGACTGCAGAAAAATAGATGCCGATACGGATACTATCGCAAGGGAAGCCACACGCCATAGCATCTGCTCTGCGTGCCCCGGAAACAAAACATTCCAAGCCAGACAATGTATACCTCCAAACACTGCCGCACTGAAACATCCAATGAGAAGGATAACCATGCGATGGTCCTTGGAATGCTTCATGTCATAGCCACCTACAGACGGAACCCGACGTGAATGAACAGCGCGGGGGGAATTAGATATCTCACCGCCCATAAGACTGGGAAGGGGGTAAATGCAAGTGAGAAAAATATCATACCAGCCTTGTGAGGAGAATATTGCATCCACTTTGCTAGAATGCAGGCGAATTAGGACAATTCAAGTAAGTATATTGACGACATACTCGTTGTCTAATTTGCTCGGTGGAGAGAGAGTTGCTTTCCAATAAACAGCATGAGGACGTCCCACGTCCTTAGGCTTATTCCACCAAAAGCCATAAGCAATGCCGGTCAGGGCAGCTACAGCAAGCGTGTCGAGTTCAAGCAGTGTTATCGGAAGATTCTGAACGTAACGGGTGACAAGCTGTAGGATGAACCACGCTAGCTGAAGAATGGCGATGCCCTTGGATAATGCGTCGCCCTTGCTTCGATCTTCTATGTCTGGCTTCACGATGACAGGCATTTCTACAGAGCCATCACGAACAAAGCCCAAAAGCTCCTTTGGTGTAAGAGTGGCTCGTGGCTCGTCATTGACATAGAGCATGAATCCACCCATCCACGCGAAAAAACCATGTGTAACAGTCCACCCTGTGAGATATTCATTGAATGAAGTTAATCACCACACAGAAATGCCGAGCAGGTAACTAACCTCTAAACTTGCGGCCTGCAATATGCGAAGCACTCACATGTGGACCGTTCATTCCATCTGGTGTTAGAAGTTCACGAAGCAATGTAGCTGTGCTCTCTCCCATATCTGAATGGTCGCTGCGGGCCACATGAAGTTGCGCACCAAAGACATCATTGAAGTCCTTTGCAGTGCTACGAGCACTTATAAACTGTATGGTGGCCCAGGTAATCATGAGTTCTGGTGCAATAAGCGCCATCATCATGATGCCTAGGCGACGAGAGACAATAGCGATTTCCCCCTCATTCATGCCCGGGATGTTTGGGTGAATCGCGGTCCACGTGCACGCGAACAGAGTTGCAGCACAACTCCAGATGATTTCCCACAATGATCTGGTACTGTTGCTAAACGGAGAATAAGCGACGTCGAGTGTAACGACGCTGGTGCCATTAAGGCTCAGCAGTGGTAAGGAGAAAACAAACGGGACGTATAACAGTGTTAGGATAGCCAAGGGTAAGAGGGTCATAATGAAGTTCAAGGTCGGAGCATACGTCTCCTCAATATGCTCCTGTGTAGTTGCAAGTGTAACAAGCCAGAATTAAGCATGCCTCGAGGCCACTAGTAACACCACTAGTACACGTTCGTTCCATGCGGCAAGGCTATGCAAGGTGTAATGAATGCTCATTGCTGACCTAGGGTCATCCACATGTCGACGACGATGGGGCATAAAAGACGAGTCCAAGTGCAGGGATACTAAGGTAGCTCTCAAGCGCTTTCATCAGACCTCACGTGATGTGACAGGTCCGTGACAACTGCAAAGGATAAGTGATGCCGGACAAGCCGAATGGCTGCCGGAGCTATTCAAATCTGAAACACAAGTGATAGAACGAGTTACACCAAAGAAAAATGTAATGTAATAAGTGAAAATAAATTGTCTGAAGTAAAGGACTGTTAGGGGAAGATTTAAGTATATGTCTGCATCAACCAATAGATTCATTATCAAACTCATGGATAATAGCATCAGGGAGTACACAGTGGCCATGGTAGTGCTTTGTGAGCCCATTCAGTCACATAGCATGATAAATACATACAGCTAATGTTGAAAGATCCATGTTCTAAACAGGCCAGTGGATGTTGGCTGACTGTTAAGACTGTACTCAATAGGTAAGAGATCCAAAGGGCTTTGGCCTTAGTTTGTACACTGTGCCCCTTTCCTGAGCATTGCCCCTTATTTCAGAGGAGTAATATATGTCCAAGGATCTGGAAGTGTTTGCATGATGGATCTGAAGGTCCAAAGGTATCAGATATGATACATCCAAAAGATATCCAGAATGTATGGATGGAAAGAGTATGTCTGAAGGGTATCCAGAGCATATGGATGGATTCAAGATATAAGACTAGTATCGGATGAGGTCTGAACTAGAAACTAACAGATATGGACTACTGAAGGTAGAGTCAGAAGTGTAGACTTTAGAAATCAACCCTAAGTCTTGGAAGATACTAGAGCTAGAAGGGATGGAGAAGAAGATGACAATGACCTTCTGTTCAATCCTCACTATTATGACGAGTCATATGAGGTTAATAAAGATCAGTAAAGTTGGTGATTTTATGCATAAAACAGGGGTGATGTTGCAGTCTATGTATGCCCCTATTCATTTTCCTCTATCTTTTGCTATGTTCTTGCTTATATCATCATTGCCTGATATGTCTCAACACATTTGTATGATGCCTGCCTTCCTTACTAGGATATGCAGTTGTAACAACTTACATTCCCATGACCCTTAGGGTACTCTTGGTCTGTGTGCACATACTGTAGTTACCTATTTAAGCACAGTGCATTATGCTTGTATTCCTTACTTTAATCTTACTGGGTTTTACCTGGATATTCCTTTGCTAAGGCCTCTCAACCTTAGTTGTCTGAATCTTTCTCTAAGTCTTTGCACTCCATCAACTTGGTCAATAAACTCTTGATCTTGTACTTGACTTAGCTAAGTCTTGTACAACAAACTTTTGCTCTTGTGCAGAAGTATAGAAGCTCAAGCATGTATTCTCTCTTTTGAGTTTGCTTGTTAGAACTATCCCAGTTTATAAGATTATCCCATGGGCCAACAACAATGAATTCCTGATGCCATCATGTCAGCCAGTTGACCTGATGCTATCATATGGGCCAAAGCCACTGAACACCTGGCTGATGAAACTGATAGGTTATGGGCGTATATAATGCTAAATGGTCAACCAGTCCATCAGTAGTGCTATCATGTTGGCCTATGGGACTGTTCAAAACATATGGGCCAAACAACATCAATACTTGAATCCATCATGTCAGCCAATGTTACTGCATCCCTGATGCAATCAGATGGGCTGAGAACATGAATACCATATGGGTTGATAGAACTGTCTGCCTTGGGTGTTCATATTCACTGGCCCATATGATAGCATTAGTCTTTCATTTCTATTGGCCCATATGATGGCTTCATACCCACAATTCCCAGACCAATCTGCACAGGAAAATATATTCTTCACCCCTGACATTGGCCAAATGATACACATACTATTGGCTGATTGGTACATACAGCAGCTATAGTGTGTGGGCCCAGCTATCAATATCACACCACCAATTTTACTGGCCCTTTGCCAACATGTAAATGTCAAGCATCACAATGCATGGGCCCAACTGATAAAACCATCACTTCATGAGCCTACTGGCCAAATGTTAAATACAGACACATTTATTCAGTCAGTGTCATATCCCATACATCTGATCTCTGTTACAATAGTACGTGCCCCTATACATTTTCTCTTCTGTTTTGATTACATAACATGTATGACCATGGACTATTCCTCTCATGATACAGTCTACAAACCATCCGTTGTATCTATGTGGCTTTGCCACATCATCCTTTACCTCTTTTGCTTTCTTGTATCATCATATGCTCATGCCTTCCACATTCGTCTCACTACTTACTTATTGGTTATGGTCATGGTCTGTGTGCACATATTGGCCTATTTAAGCACAGTGTATCGCTCATAGTTACAGCACTTTAATCTTACTGGGTTTTACCTGGAATCTTCTCTTACTTGAGCCTTGCAACTCAAGTTGTCCAAATCGTCTTCTAAGTCTTAGCACTCCTAAGGTCTTAGTCTGAACATGATCTCATATTTGACTCAGCCAGTCTAGTCCCCTCTCAAACTAGTCTGCCTTCATCATCTATTGAAGCATAGTACTCTTTTGTACTTCGACACTGATACTGAATGACTGTCACTCTCTTTTGAGTAGTTGTGTCGTGACCAACCCCAGTCATAACAAAAGATTAAAGTCCTATTGAATGCCACACATCTATGAGCGCCAGCACCACCAGAATCAGACTCAGAAGAACTCACCACGAAGCAAACCCTGAACCCAGACAAAGCTTGACCAAAGAAGTACAAGTACTGATACTGATATAGCAATGTCTGGATCATCAACAGTAAAGATCACCACTCCAGAATTGAAAGCAGGGTTACCAAGCCAATTCGATGGGACCTCCACAGATGCCAAGAGATGGTTATACTCAGTTAAGACATACTTCTCAATCAACTCTAACTACTATGACACCAATGAGAAGAAGATTGCTACCACTCTAGCCTATATGAAAAGTGGGACAGTGGAAGCTTGGGTGCTGAACTTCCATTTGAAAGTATTCAAAGCAGGAGAGGCCTGGGGAAAGTTCAAGGACTTTGAAAAGCTATTCAAAGCCTCCTTCATCACCACCAACAAGAAAGTCAGCACCATGACTAAGATCGGGAGGATCAAACACACTGGGAACCTCACTGACTACATTTCTGAATTCAGAACCCTAATGGCAGAGTCAGCTTTGAAAGAAAGCACTGCCCTCATCTACTTCTTCGAGCAAGGACTCAAACCAGGTCTTCAGCATGCCATTTGTCAAATGGAAACCATACTGGTTACCATCAAATCCTATATCACAGCCACTATTAATCAGAATGCCAATTGGGAATGTTACGCCACAGTAGGGAAGGGAGATGGAAATGGAAAGAAGAAGAATGGGCAAAAGTATGTCCCTTCCCCCAAAAGATCAGACTCCGACACCATGGAGGTTGATCGCCTTACTGAGGCGGACTGCCATGAATATATGAAGAAAGGACAATGCTTCCATTGCACCCAGACTGGCCATCGCGCTAACACATGTCCAAAAAAGAGAGTCCCTGTTAGGAAACAGGAGATTGCTGAAGAAATGGAAGAAGAAGAAGCCATGAGGCTTGACATGGATTTTTAATTTGGAGAGCTGGGTCGACAACAGACTCTCCTATTGTACCCATACAACTTGTATGAAAAGTAGGTGAATGAAAAGAAATGTGCATTCCTATCACCCTTTTCTCCAAAGTTCATAAGGATCCAGTCGAAACCACTGCAGTCGTAGACTTGGGGGCAGCTGGAACC
The DNA here is from genome assembly GCA_016695475.1 of Suillus decipiens. Taxonomy (NCBI): domain Eukaryota; kingdom Fungi; phylum Basidiomycota; class Agaricomycetes; order Boletales; family Suillaceae; genus Suillus; species Suillus decipiens. Next base: position 319,860 of record MU172961.1, read on the forward strand.
TTCATATCAGAAGACTTCATTTGTGATTATCACATCAGAATGCACCCATTAAGAAAACCATTCACTGTGACAACGGCCGATGGGAGCTATTCCAAGAGTGGACCAATCTCACAGTACTGCGTACTCCACATCAAAGTAGGCAACCGTGTGATGATCAGGAAATTCAACATCACTAAGTTGGGTCATAGAGATCAAATCCTGCTGGGAATACCATGGCTCAAGGCTATGAACCCCATGATTGATCAGACTGCTGAGACACTCACCTTGCCTGCCATAAAACAGTCGAAAGAGGTTGAAACCACTATCAACAACAGGAGGGTCAGTAACAAGCTACCAACAATATTCAGGCTGCAGATGAAGAAATGGCCCATGTCCAAGCTCAGGAAAGAAGAACCTGTCATTGAGAATGATACCAATCACCCTGCGCTGTTAGTAAGAGACAAGACAGATAGCCCAATGGAGATAGAAGAACCAATGGAAAAGGTGCCACCTGTATCAAAGAAAGGAGTGGAGCCAGAAGAATCATTCCCCCCATGTCAACCAGCAAGACAAGTGTCTCCAATACAGAGACTGGCAAAAAGGGCAGTGGAGTCAGAAGAATCATTCTACCGAAAACCAAATGCTAGAGAACAGCGACCAATCGAAGAGCAGAAGAAAGGAAAGAGAAAGGTGGAAAGAGGTGTCAGTGGTGAATGATGAGAACCCCCACCACATGTCGAACAGAGACTGATCGATGAGCAAAAGAAAGGGAAAAGAAAAGCAGAAAGGAGCATTAGCAGTGAACAATGAGAACCCCCCCACATCCTTTCACTTCTATTGAAGAAGTCATGGACCAGGACAAATCGATACTGCCTATGCTTTCCACAGAAGATGATGACACTTATGATACAAAAGAGGATGTCTGGATGGATGCATCAGAGGAACCAGTGCAGAACGTCACAGACTATCCTCTGGAAGAAGGGGAATTCCTAGCAGAGTATGTACTCAATGGTGAAACAGTCAGGATCATTGAAGACATATCTATGGACATGCCTCTTACATGCGATGGAACTTCCTATGCTGAACAACAAGCGACTCCACTTAAGTTCAGCAGCAAATTGCAGGAATTTGCAACAGTGGAGAAAGAGGCGAAGAAGAAAAGCTTCGAGGAACTAGTCCCTACCTACCTCCACGACTTTGCTGATGTATTCACTAAAGACAGACTGAACCACTTGCCACTGGAACAACTGGGAACAGACCATCATATTGAGACAAAACCCAGATATGTCCCCAGAGTCTCTAAAATTTACCTGCTGTCACCTAAAGAAAGGGAAGCGGCAAAAACATTTATTGATGAAAACCTTGCTAAGGGATTCATTTCAGAATTGAAGTTGCCACAAGCAAGTGGCTTTTTCTTCATCAGCAAGATGAGCAGAGACCTCCAATCAACTCAGGATTATCGCTATATCAATGAATGGATGGTAAAGAACGCATATCCACTTCCCCTTCCCACCACCTTGATCGCACAACTTCATAAAGCCAAGTACTTCACGAAGATGGACATTCGCTCAGGATACAACAACATTCAGATACACTCAGACGATAGATGGAAAGCAGCATTCACTATGGAGTTCAGTCTCTATGAACCTAATATCATGTTCTTTGGCCTCTGCAACTCGCCAGCTATGTTCCAAGCATATATGAATCGCATGTTCCAACAAGAATTGAATGAAGGATGGTTCATCGTCTATATGGATGACCTCCTTATTTTTTCTAATGACCTGGAGGAGCATTGGAAATGTACTCATTGTATCCTGGAGAAGTTGAGGAAAGAGACATTATACTGCAAACCAGAGAAATGTGCATTCGACAGGGAGGAGGTTGAATATCTTGGTATGGTCATCTGCCCTGGGCAGGTCACATAAGACATCGAGAAGGTTGAAGGAATATGAAAGTGGGAAGTACCAAAGAATGTGTCCAAGACATGCTCATTCTTAGGATTCTGCAATTTCTATCAGTCATTCATCCCCCACTACTCTGACATCGCTTGCCCACTCATTGATTTAACAAAGAAAGATAAGAAGTTTGAATGGACCCCAGCTGCACAACAGGCCTTCGACCACCTCAAGCAAGTGTTCACTAGTAAACCAGTCCTTCATAACCCAGATCCCCTGAAACAGTTCACAATAGCTACAGACACTTCTCTGGTAGCAATGGGAGGAGTCCTACTGCAAATGGATGAGAATGGGATGTATCACCCTTGCACTTACTTGTCGCAATCCCTTAACCTGGCAGAATGAAACTACCAGATCTTCGACCAAGAATTACTTGCTGTCATTTGTGCATTGGCAGAATGGCGACATTATCTCAAAGGGAACCTCCATCCCATTGTTGTCTTCACCAATCACAAGAATCTCTTGTACTTCAGAACCACTCAGAAGCTTACTTGCCGCCAAGTGCACTGGCAATTGTTTCTTTCTGAATTTGATGTTGAGCTTCACCACATCGCTGGTAGTAAGCTAGCTGTTCCAGATGCACTGTCACAATGACCCAATCATGGTTTGGGGAAAGATGATAATACTGATCAAATCATGCTTCCTGACTCTATGTTCATTCGCCTCCCAGATAATGACCTCACTGACACCCTTTGGTTGTCTGACCCTCTTGATGACCCCATCTATAAAACAGCCTCTGATGCCCTTGATGGCATATGTTTGCCGCTGATGAAATCTGCTCTTACTGATTGGCACATTGAGAATGATATTCTCTACTTCAAAGATCGCACATATATCCCGCCCACACATCATCCAGCTATCCTCGCCAAGTACCATGACCACCCCACTGCTGGCCATCCTGGCCACTTTAAGACTGAAGAATTGGTTAAACGTGAAGCTTGGTGGCCTGCTATGGGATCTTATATCCACAAGTACATTGACGGCTGCACCCTCTGTCAACAAATGAAAGCTGACACCCACCCAGTCTGACCACCTCTCACCCCAATTTCCTCTGCTGCCACTTGCCCGTTCGCTCAGCTGTCCATTGACCTTATCACCGACCTACTCATTTCCGGCAGCTTTGATAGTATCATGGTCATGGTAGACCATGGGCTTATGAAGGGGGTAATTATCACTTCATGTCACAAAATGATCACATCAGAAGGGGTAGCCAAGCTTTTCTTAAAACACATCTACAAATGATTTGGATTACATGACAAAATTATCTTGGACCATGGACCGCAATTCCTATCTTGATTCTCAAAGGAACTCGCAAGACTCCTGGAATACTCCATTGCCCCTTTGACAGCATACCACCCGCAGACAGACGGACAGACAGAACACCTTAATCAAGAACTAGAAACATACCTTTGTATCTACTGTCAGAACAACCCCAAAGATTGGGTAGAACACCTCCCAATCACAGAATTTGTGCATAATCACAGAAAACACAATGCCTGGAACGTGTCACCATTCTTCCTTATGATGGGATACGAACCACATGCAATCCCACACCTTATCCCCAATTCAACCATTCCCACCACAGAAGAATGAGTATGCATGCTTCAGAAGATCAGAGAAGAAGCCATTTCATGTCACAATATCGCCATGCAAAAGATGGCAGAATGATCATATGGACAAAAATACACCCTATGAAAAATAGGAGACAAGGTATGGCTATTGGCAGAGAACCTATGATTGAAATTGCCATCTAGAAAACTTGTGCCTAAACGTTATGGCCCATTCTCGATCACCACAGTCTTATCTCCTATCATGTTCACCCTCCAACTTCTGAAGCAGTGGAAGATCCATAACACGTTCCACGCTTCTCAGTTATCGTCATATAGCAAAAACAACATCCATGGACCAAACTTCCTAGAACCACTGCCTGATGTCATAGAAGAAGAGGAAGAATATGAAGTAGAAGCCATCTTATCTCACAAAGGAAATGGCAAACACCGAAGATATCTGGTGACATGGAAGGGGTATTCATCAGCCGATAACGAATGGCTGCCAGAAGAGAATCTGGTGAATGCTGAGTGGATTCTGAAAGCATATAAAAAGCGACACAACCTCTGAAGAGCCCCAACACAACTTAACCAACCAATTGACATTTCATTCACACTATAATCTGATCCCATGTCTTCAAATGTCCTCATCCCTGCTACACCCATTACATCAGAAGCCTCTCTCTCTACCAAGTCTTCCATTTCCGAATTCACAGAGACCACAGATGCCCTCATTACTCCCGTCCGACACCATTCACCAGCCACCACAGATTACACTCGGCCCATCGCAGTTGTCACAACCCCTGCCGAAGATCATGAATGTGACACCAACATGGAGCATTTCATGTGATACCTCAATGACCTCGAGGAATACACTTTCATTGAAGCTGTCCTCATGTGCAAAGAATACACCATCGAGGTCGACAACATCATTATCAGAAGAGATGCCTTCACTGCTTCCCTTGTCATCCATATCATCCAAAATGCTATCCTCCTTGAAGTGTGGGCTAGAAGAATCCCACGTCAAGAAACTTGTCTCAGCATTATGCACCTCCAAAGGCATATTAGGACTCACGCTCTATGTCTCTTCCCTCATGGTTTCGAGGAAGATCTTAGAGAAGCTATACAAATTGTTAACGCCAGGGCAGAGGGCACCCTTAGACCACACAGTCCAGTGGCTGAGGTTAAAGCTAGCCAAGCTACTCTTACTGCTACCACTTTCCCCCCAAATCCTCATTCTGCTCTTAGTAACCTTGTCTGTCTTTTGGCCACCATTCAGAGTGCATCTGAAACCACATCCACCATCGTCCATGACATCCAACAATCCATCGAAACCTCTAGAGAGGCAAGACAAGCTATTACCAACATAGTCAACGTACTACATGATTACCCTGTTGAAGAGCATGCCCCATCCCCAGAAAGAACTGTAAACCCCATCCATACTATGATCCAAAGCCAGTCTATGCCCCCTAACTACCACTGATTGTCTGCTCCATCCCCTGAGTCAGTCAAGACTTGGACTGAAGAACACCCCGCTGGACTATATGAACCAGCACCAGCCACACTCCCTCCAGTTGTAGTTCAACTCCTGGAATTCGTCCCCATCGCTGCTCTAGGAGCTACCACACCATCTTCTGCTAAAGAGCTGATAGCTGCTGCTGAAGCAGGAGAACCTAAACCCATACCTGACCCCATGCCAAAATGCCCCTTTCGAACCCGCACTTCTAGAGACCAGCACCCTATTACAAAGACTAAGGCAGCAGGAAAACGATGTAGGTTGCAAATTCAGGACCCTGCTTATGGTAATGTTGCTGTTGCCCCTCCTTTATGTGCATCCACTTCCAATCCCGATGAGAACTGCACTTGCCGCATCTGTAAAGGCACAGGTCATCGTCACAAGACCTGCAAACAATATCACTGCATGTATTGTCATACCATTGCCCCTGGACACCTCTCCATTTATTGTCCAATGTTAAAGGGAAAAGATGTCAGATTCCCTATTAAGGATTTCAAACACCCCAACTTCTACACTACACTTGCTGCTTGGGAGTTAGAAGAAGACAAGAAGTATGCCTGCTTCTGCCAGGAGCAAGACAAAGTGAGGGCCATCGAGAATGATTATGATGAAGATGGTCATTTCATCTCTGATGACCCTATCTATTGGGCTAATCAAGATGAGTAAAGACAGTGCCTTTACCATAAATACAGGGGTAATGTTACAATAGTATGTGCCCCTATACATTTTCTCTTCTGTTTCAATTACATAATGTGTATGACCATGGACTATTCCTCTCATGATATGGTCTACAAACCGTCCATTGTATCTATGTGGCTTTGCCATGTCATCCTTTACCTCTTTTGCTTTCTTGTATCATCATATGCTCATGCCTTCCACATTCATCTCACTACTTACTTATTGGTTATGGTCATGGTCTGTGTGCACATATTGGCCTATTTAAGCACAGTGTATCGCTTGTAGTTACTGTTATGACTGGGATGGGCTTGTTGAACGACGGTTCAAAAGAGAACAGCGGTCGTTAACATATCAACACTTTACATAGAAAAGACTACGACATTGTCAGATGACACAGATAGTTTCGTGCTGGGTGTAGTACGAAACTGGCTGAGTCGAATATAACTGTGTTCGGACTAAGACTTAGGAGTGCTAAGACTTAGAAGACAGCTTCACAAAGACGACTAGAGTTGAGAGGCTCTAGCAAAGGATGTTCCAGGTAAAACCCAGTAAGATTCAAGTGAGGAATCTACAAGTACAGGAAGGCCTTTAAATACTAAAGTACGTAGGTAGCTTTAGGGCAAGCCTATGAGTCGCTATGAGTCAATAGAACATGATAGAATACAATGGAATGTATGAGTCAGGAGATTGTCATAGAACGATGACGTGGCATAGAAGTCCATGGAACTCCATAGAATCCAAGAGAGAAAGATAGAACGTACAGTCAAGTAACTGTGGGAGAAGTAAGGCGATCATATGATCGTGTAAGAATACAACCGTAACAGTATAGGTCATCTGACCATGTAAAAGTACAGTCTTTAGAGTAATAGAGACGTAAGCAGAGAAAACAAATATGGGCATACAACGATTGTAACAGTTATAGCACTTTAATCTTACTGGGTTTTACCTGGAATCTTCTCTTGCTTGAGCCTTGCAACTCAAGTTGTCCAAATCGTCTTCTAAGTCTTAGCACTCCTAAGGTCTTAGTCTGAACACGATCTCATATTCGACTCAGCCAGTCTAGTCCCCTCTCAAACTAGTCTGCCTTCATCATCTATTGAAGCATAGTACTCTTTTGTACTTCAATGCTGATACTGAACGACTGTCACTCTCTTTTGAGTAGTCATGTCGTGACCAACCCCAGTTGTAACAATCTCAGATCTGATTGATTCCACTTCCATCTGGACCACATATCTGATCCAGATCACCCATCCAAAAGCCCTAGCTTCTTGTGTTCTAAGTCCACTGTGCATACTTGCTTCTATTCCCTTTTGGTAATCTACCTGTACTGGTATCCCAGCTGTGTATACTCCTGTCCTGCTTACTGATTCATTACCTGTGCTTCATATCCAACTTGTGTTTACTGATCTGCTGTGCATTTACTAATAGAATTCTGTTATACTTTGTGCATAGCCCTCTGGTTCTGGACTTGCTGATTATCCATACTAGCTACCTACAGTATATAAACTGCATGTACAACTCTAGAGAACCTTAGTTCAAATATCATCTTAGATTCTGCTCATTCCATTGTAAAGACTATAATCTAGCTAGTATGATAGCAAACTATCACCTATGCTAGTATATGTTGAGTGTCTACCTAGCTGCTATACTTGCGAGGCAAGAATGTTTGACCTGAGGAGTTGCTAGTGAATATACTTTGTCAAGTGCTGATATGAGACACATGATACTCCTATAAAGTAATACCAAAGATAGCAGTTGTTACAATCACTGTCTGCCCCTCTCTTTTCTCTTTTCTGTCTTCATCCATGCTTACATCATCATTTCCTTGTATATTACTTTTGCCCACGGTCACTTGACCATATGTTCATACATGACTCATTCTGACTCGATTCCTTTCCTGACGTCATACATTCAACACATTGTATATCTGTATATCACTGCTTTCCATACTTGGATACGTAGTTGTTACTTATCTCCTCGAGCCTGCCCTAAAGTGCCTTCATACTTATGTATATAAGCTCGAGTAGATACATTGTATTTCCTCATTCTAATCTTACTGTGTTTTACCTGGATTCTTCCTTTGCTAAGGACCCCCAATCCTTAGTTGTCTAAGATCGTATCTAAGCTTAGCACACCTAAGTCTTAGTCTAAAGCGACCTTACCTTGCCTCGACTCAGCTAGTTCCATGTAAGCCTACTTGGACCTACCTTTGTCATTGTAGAACGTATTCGACTCAGCCAGTCTCGTACTCTCTCGTACTTGACTGTCTTCGTTGCTTACCTTGAACCCATGACTCTTGATACTGCTTGTTTGTGGCAGTCATGTTCAGAACCATCCCAGTTCGTAACAGCAGTAGTGTTGCTGCTGATAGCACTGTGAATACCATGGATGCCAATGCTAAGCATGCTGAGTGTGGTGGATACAGGTGATGCCAAAGATACCAATGGTACTGATAGTAGCACTAGCAATGAGCAGTAAGATAGTGTGTGTTGATAACTATGATAGCACTGTATGCCAAGAGACAACAACGAGTGATGGTGTTATAATGATGATACCAATGCTTAAGCAGTGATAGCGGTGAGGGCAATGAATATAGTGATGATAGCACCAATAGCAACACATGTAGCAGGATGGCAAAGACTGTTGAAGAATTCAGAGAGGATATGTTATTTCAAAGAAGATGTATTTCTGTATAGCGATAGTGGTAGCAGTATGGGAATCCCATCAAATGAGTGATATGATATAAGAGAAATGATTGTAAGTGACTTCTCCTATTGCTGTACAGTAAAAGGGGAGTGTTGAACAGAGGAGAAGTCAACAGTCTTTTATCATACATTGTAGATATGTGGAATCAATAGGCAAGAGTAGTAGCAAGTACATGAGACTTAGCCATAGTAATATGTAATGGTGCAGCATGTGCTGTGGTACATGTTCTACATGTAATAAAGCTTGCTGTTGGACCAGCAGTGGTAGATAGGAATATACTATGCACCAAATAGAACTAGTTTGGCATGGCATGGGCATTTGATGGGCATTGGTTCATGAAATGTAGCTCAGTACTGCAGCACAGTAGTCCAGCAAAGGTGCAGTAACCTCAGTAACTGTATATATTGATAGTGTTAGTGTTAGGGGTAGTCATGCTATGCAGTATAGGGGCTAGACAATAATGGAAATGGACCTATGCAAGGCTAGCGCCAGCTAGACTGTCACACTGTTTCTCTGAACTTGAGCCAGTACATCTCATCATGTAGTTAGCTTCTGCAGCATAATGGAAATGTCTCTCATCTTTGGATATATTAGTATGGACACTGTCCAAATATGCCTTCCATTCTTGAAGAGCTTCATAGAAACCATTGTCTCTGTAGGTAAGGTTGAATGGTGGTTTTCTGTAAAATTGAGGGCAGTAAAGTGAAAGATGGCCTGGTTGGAGGTGTTCACAGATACAACATTTGTATTCAGGGCAGTTAGCTTTGCAGTGACTGAGATTGGAACAGATATGGCATTTCATGTTCTCATCATGGTTTGAGATGGAGTAATAGAGGGGAGAATGAATGGGAAGGGCCTTAGGACTAGTATACCTAGCCTTGCTAGCTCTTGCACTATGGCATCATTTGCAGGATGCAGTAGGTCTGTCATCAGGGAGTGGACCCTGGAAGGGAGCAGTGATGGTTGATTGTTCTGCAGCTGTAATTAGCTCAGTAGGCTTGGATGAGGAGGTAGGGCCAAGTGTTTCAACTGACACTTGTCCTGTGGATGAGGGATCAATTGGATCAATGGTGATGGGAGTAGCTGCAATCTCTTCATGGGTATGCATGAATGCCTCATAAAGGCTAGCAGGATGTTCCTCTGTGATGATGGTAGGAAGTAGTTCATTGGGAATAGTCATGGGTGGATGGATGTTTAATTCTTTCAGCTTCACCTCTAACTGTGATTCATGGAGCCAGTTAGGGTGCTTAGAGGTGTATGATGGGAGTTTATTCTTGACCATCTTTTCTAAAAGCTGCTGTGTATCAGGGTTGTGCACTACTTTGCTGTAAATTTCTTTAACCATAAATGTGGTGGTATCTTGCAAAGTACCAAGTAACCCACTAAGGGCATTGACATAAGGATAAGAGTTTGGATAGGAGGAGGCAAGAGATGTATTTGATGACTTAATTCTGTGCAGAGAGGGAGGGCAAGCAATGCCTGCTCGGCACTGCTTGATAAAAAAATCTGAAATATCAGAAGCAATTCTGCCCATGAGGGCAGTGGTTCAGATAATGTTGACAACAAGTTGGGAAATGAAGTTGCTCTGTGTTAAGACCATACTCAATAGGCGAGAGATCTGAAGGGCTTTGGCCTCAGTTCATACACTGTGCCCCTTTCCCGAGTACTACCCTTTATTTCAGAGGAGTAATCTATGTCTGAGGATCTGAAAGTGCTTGCATAGCGGATCCAAGGGTCTGAAGGTATTGGATATGGTACATCTGAAGGATATCTGAAACATATGGATGGAAAGAGTATGTCTGGAGGGTATCCAGAGTGCATGGATGGATTCAAGGTATAAGGCTAGTAGTGGATGAGGTCTGTACTAGAAACTAATGGATATAGACTACCGGAGGTAGAGTCAGAAGTGTAGACTATAGGAATCAATCCTAAGTCTCAGAAGATACTTAGAGCTGGAAGAGGATCAAGTTCAGATGAATGGAATGAGCAGAATCTAAGATGATATTTGAACTAAGGTTCTCTAGAGTTGTACATGCAGTTTATATACTGTAGGTAGATAGTATGGATAATCAGCAAGTCTGGAACTGGAGGGCTATGCACAAAGTATAATGGAAGTCTATTAGTAAATGTGCAGCAGATCAGCAAATATGAGTCTGATATGAAGCACAGGTAACAGATCAATAAGCAGGACAGGAATATACACAGCTGGGACACCAGTATAGGTAGATCACTGAAAGGAGATAGAAGCAAGTATGCACAGTGGACTTAGAACATGAGAAGCTGGGGCTCTTGGATGGGTAATCTGGATTAGATCTGTGGTCCAGATAGAAGCAGGATTGATCAGATCAGATCAGGTCTGAGATCAGATATATGGAATATGACACTCTGTCTTTGGAGGATTTTGTTAATTTCAACGGTGTGTCCTTCACAGAGCAATGCTGACATGATGAGGGAAGAGCCATTGATGTCATGGATGAGGTTGTCATAATTGTCAGCTTCAGTCTTGGGTTCAATGGTAACAGGAGAGACATAGGCAGTGTGTCATATCCCATACATCTGATCATAGATCTGATCAATCCTACTTCTGTCTGGACCATATATCCAATCTGGACCACCCATCCAAAACCCCCAACTTCTTGTGTTCTAAGTCCACTGTGCATACTTGCCCCTATCCCCTTTTGGTGACTTACCTGTACCAGTATTCCAGCTATGTATATTCCTATCCTGCTTACTGATCCATTACCTGTGCTTCATATCTGACTCGCATTTACTGATCTGCTGTGCATTTACTAATAGACTTCTGTTATACTTTGTACATAGCCCCTGGTCCCAGACTCATTGATTATCCGTGCTAGCTACCTACAGTATATAATCCACATGTACAACTCTAGAGAACCTTAGTTCAAATATCATCTTAGATTCTGCTCATTCCATTCCTCCAAACTTGAGTTACTTCTAGCTCTAGTATCTTTTGAGACTTAGGATTGATTCTCATAAGTCTATGCTTCTGACTCTACCTTTGGTAGCCCATATCTGTTAGTTTTTAGTTTGGACCTTGTCTGATACTAGCCTTACACCTTAAATCCATCCATATGTTCCAGATACCCTTTGGACATATCCTTTCCATCTGTACATTCTGGATACCTTTCAGACACATCATATCCAATACCTTCAGACCTTTGGATCCATTATGTGAACACTTCCAGTGATAAGACTACAATCTAGCTAGTATGATAGTGAACTACCACCTAGGCTAGTATATATCGAAGTCTACCTAGCTGCTATACTTGTGAGGCAAGAACATTCAACCTGAGGGGTTGCAGGTGAATATATTTCATCAAATGCTGCTATGAGATGTGTGATACTCCTATAAAGTGATGCTGATGCTAGTGGTAGTATTGCCGCTGATAGTGTTACAGATTCCATGGATGCTGATGTTAAGCACCTTGTGAAAGATAGATACCAATAATGCTGGTGATACCAATGATACTGTGAGGAGCGCTAATGATGAGCACAGTGATAGCATGTGCCAATAACTGTGATAGTGCAGTATGCCAAGGGACAGCAAAGAGTGATAGTGTGATGATGATGATACCAATGATACTGATGGATACCGGTGCTTAGCGAGGATAACAGTAAGGGAATCATTGAGAGCAAAGACTGTCAAAGGTCTCTTGGAGATATTTTGGATTTCAAAGAAGATATATTTGTGTATAGTGAAAGTGGTAGTTGTATGGGAATCCTGTCTAATGAATGATATGATATAAGAAAAATGATTGTAAGTGACTTCTCCTACCACTGTATGGTAGAAGGGGAGTGTCTAACAGAGGAGAAGTCAACAGTCTTTTATCATACATTGTAAGTACATGGAATTGATAGGCGAGAATAGTAGCGAGTATGTGAGAGTTAGCCATAGCAATATGTAATAGTGCTGCATGTGCTGTGGCACATGTTCTACATGTAATAAAGCTTGCCATGGGATTAGTAGCAGTAGATGGGAATATACTACACACCAAATGGAACTAGTTGGCATTTGATGGGCATTGGCTCATGAAATGTGTATTGGTACTGCAGTACGGTAGTTCAGCAAGAGTGTGGTAACCTCAGTAACTGTATATATTGATAGTGTTAGGGTTAGGGGTGGTTGTGCTATGCAGTATAGGGGCTAGACAATAATGGAAATGGACCTATGCAAGGCTAGTGCCAGCTAGACTGTCACATCAGATCTTTGGACATATATCACTCCTCTGAAATAAGAGGCATTACTTGGAAAAGGGGCACAGTGTATGAACTGAGGCTGAAGCCCTTCAGATCTCTTATCTTTTGAGTATGGTCTTAACAGTATATTTGAACTCACACCTTTCCAAGTATAATCTCCAAACTATCCATATCATGCCTCCATGCAAAACTCAGAACTCCCTCCAAGGAGCCAGACTTGGCCTGATCCAATGAGATTCCACACCCATCATCCAAACATTCACCAGCTTCTCTCAATTCTGTGCAAGCATGAGTGATATAGGTCAAAGTGTCTCCACTTGTCAGGCCAAACTGGATCTGGTTACACCAACCTGGAACACAGATGACCCGGACTCTAATCCATGCACGACCATCTGCTTTGATGATGAGTTGTGTGATAATCCACCAGATGATGAAGGTGATGATCCAGACATTGAGTATCTGGATGATGAAGAAGATCATGACCATCTGAACCCCCAAGATTGGGTCTTAGCTCAACTATCCATAGCCATTAATCACCTCACTCACAGTAGCCATTGTAACAACACCTCAGATGATAGCAAAATCAAAATCTGGGAAGCAGATACCTTTGGTGGATCCAAGCATTTCTTGTTCACTGCAAGCTCAACTTTCAGAGCAAACCTAATGCTTTCCATTCCAGATGCACTAAAGTCAACTTTGCCCAATCCTACCTCAAGGGTATGGCTCTCAAGTGGTTTGAACCAGATCTCCTTTCAGATGGGAATAGTAACTGTCCAGACTGTATGGATGACTACTCCAAGTTCATGCTTGAGCTCCAAACTAACTTCGGACCTCATGATCCCTCCAGAGATGTGGAAATGTAGTTAGAACAACTCCATATGCATGATGGACAGCACATCAACAAGTACATTGTAGAATTCCAATGACTTGCCTCTCAAGTACATAAATGGGGGGATGGAGCTCTATGATGACAGTTCTATAATGGTCTTCTGGCCCAAATAAAAAATGAGATCAGTTGCATGGACAAACCTACCACCCTCTCAGAATTCAAAACCCTCACCCAGACCATCGATACCTGTTACTAGGAACATAAGGGGGAAGTCACCTGGAAAAGCAGATCCGCCCCTTCCAACTCTCCTAGACAGTCGGTATCTGACTGGATGAATGCTAACTCATCCGGATCCAAAATGACTAGATCCATGAAACTCACTCCTTTGACCTCCTCTGCTTCTAAGGTTCCAGACCTTCCTAATGGAATCAGAGCTGATGGAAAATTGACCACTGAGGAATGTCAGAGACATTTTGACAAAATACTCTATATGTTCTGTGGTGGACTCAGTCATACTGCCCAGAACTGCACCAAGTTGACCTCATGCACAGCTAAGGGTCATGCTACAGTATTTGCCCTGGAAGTGGATCCAAAAGCCTCAGATGAGGCAAAAAATTAGCCCACAACCCTCTTGACTCCATGTGGAATGGGGATTGCATTGGCCCAACCTGTACAATGGAGCTATGACTCAATGCTGTAACTCTTCCAGATCCAAACTCTCTATGCCCATATGTCTCTCTTCCGTCTTTTTCCAATATATCTGAATTCCCTGCCCTCATAGATTGTGGCTCCTCTCACTGCTTCATAGACACTAGTTTTGTCCAAAAACATAAAATCCCTACTTATCAGATTCCTTTGCTTCTGCTCCATTTGTTTGATGGTACCTGCAATAACAATATTTCCAAAGCCATAAACTTGTCTGTCCAATTCTCCTCTGGTGTAGTCACCTTTGATATGTTCTATATTACCCCTTTGGATTCCTCATGTTATATTGTTCTCAGATATAGCTGGCTCACCCGACACAATCTGTTGATTGACTGGATATTGGGAACTAATCCAGACAACTATACAGGAAATACCATTGAACCCATCTACATCATTGCTGTCTTTGGACATTCCATCCATGGTAGGAATTTCCCATCTAACACCTCTGCTACCTCTGGACATCCTATCCAAGATAGAAACTTCCCCTCCAACATCTCTATTGCCTCCAGGTATCCTATCTGTGGTAGAAACTCCTCCTCTGACCAAATCCAAACCCCCTGCTAGTACCTCAGTCCCTAACATATCTCTGATAAATGCAGTGGCTTTTTGCCATGCCTGCAAGTTAGAAGGATCTACTCAGTTCAGCATCTACCTCTGTCCTTCTGAAGTTAATCTCCAATCTGCATCCATATTATCCAATTCTCCAGAGCTCTCCAGAATCCCTTCCAAATACCATGAGTTCATGGATGTCTTTGACAAAGGCAAAGCAGGGCAGCTCCCTCCTCACCGACCCCATGATCTCAAAATCAAGTTAGAAGAAGGGGCTAGCCCACCTCTTGGAACCCTATACTCTCTCTCACCAGTCGAGCTTGAAGCCCTCTGGAAGTTCCTTGATGAAAACATCTTGTCTGGACTCCTCTGATCCTTGTCTTCTCCTCATGGAGCCCCTGTCCTGTTTGTCAAAAAGAAGGATGGCTCCCTTCACCTTTGTATGAATTTCTGTGGCCTCAATTAGATTACCAAGAAGGACCATTATCTGTTACCCCTCATTGCCAACCTCCTAGACTCTCTGAGCCATGCCAAAGTTTATACCAAAATTAATCTCTGTTCCACTTATTGCCTCGTCTGAATAGCAGAAGGAGACAAGTGGAAAACCTCCTTCCATACACGCTATGGCTCCTATGAGTGGTTAGTAATGCCAGAAGGCCTTACAAATGCTCCAGCAGCTTTTCAATGCTTTGTTAATAGCATATTTGCCAATATGCTGGATATGTGTCATCATGTATCTGGATGACATCCTTATCTCTTCCAAAGACCTTGTGAGTCATAGGAAACATATCTGAGAAGTACTATGCTATCTCTGCAAACATTAACTGTATGCTAAACCTGAGAAATGTGAATTCCACTCCTCCTCTGTCAAGTATCTTGGTTACCTGCTATCTCTGGACAGCTTGACAATGTTGTCCAAGAAGATCCAGTCTATTATCAACTGGCCAGTGTGATGGTCAAACATTCTGTGACTTGTCAATAGTCATTTTTACAAAGTTTCCACCAAACCCCATCATGTCCAAAGCCATTTACACCAAACCTCATCATTTCTGAGGTTTCGGACCCTTGGACCTGCAGTTTCCAAGATTCCCACACTTTGGAAACCTTTGCACTTGTCCTCCCCATGTCCAGTCCAGTCCTAGCTAGCCCCACTGGTGCATAGTCATTGATATTTCCATTCCTGATACATTGTGCAGCATTATTACATGTATTCTTACAAGCCATAGTACCTCATGGCTTATTACATAGAATTTCAGACCCAAAGTGAATTTGCCTAGTTTTGCCTATACCACTTTGGACTTTCATGTAGCATGTTATAAGGGACCCATAGACACTATTCCATATCATCCTGTAGAAGGGGGATTGCCCCAGATACTTGGTCCCTGTCTAACAAGCCATAGGCAGGCAATATTATCATTCATTCATTATCATTGTGCAAAACACTATTCTCATCATCATATTGACCCTCCCATCATATCTATAACAACCAGAAATACTTGCACTCTTTTTTTATCCTTCCAGTCATTACCAACCTGCAGACCCAAAATTCCTGCACATCAGATATCACATATAGCCACCAGATTTGACTGTAGAGCTTTGGACTTTTATGTCCCATATAGTGCGCACTTTGCTTTACCTCAGTAGACAGCAGATCCCTCAGGTCAAACATACTTGTCCTACAAGTGTAGCAGCTAGGCAAGACTTCAACATATACTAGACTAGGTGGTAGTTTGCTATTAGCCTAGCTAGATTGTAGTCTTTACAATGGACCACAAAAACCTTGAGTATTTCTCCACTATCAAACTCCTCTCTTGCCATCAGGCTTGCTGGTCTAAATTCCTCCATCAGTTCAATCTCATCATCCATTTCTGTCCCAGAAAACTTGGAGCCAAACTGGATTCCCTTACTAGATGTTGGGACATCTACCCCAAAGAGGGGGATAAGGACTACACTCAAGTCAATCCTCATAATTTCCACCCAGTATTCACCTCTGAACAGTTAGCTTCATCCCTATGAGCCACAACCCTAGCACCTCTGGTTCTTAGAGCAGCTATTCTCATGGATATGGAAAACCTTCAGAAAGACATCCTGACTGCACTCCCCAATGACCCTATCACTAGAACACATCTTCCAGTACCTTCAGATCTGTCATAACCCTTTTAACTACTTAAGGCAGGGGCAGAGACTAGGACTCAAACTAAGGTTATCACAAGAAAGAATAGAGGAGCAGTGACATCTGGTTGCTACTAGATGTAGATACAAGAGGTTTGAACTAAAGAACTACTACAACAGAACTAGCTAACTATATAGGCATATTGAAACTGAGATATAAACTGAGTCTGAAACTATTAACCAATCAGAAAATGGAAATGAGAATTGTACAATGTGATATTGTGACATTGTTGATGACATCATAATGACATCATATTCTAGAAGATTCTGTGATCATGTGATTTGTCACATGATACTATCTTATTTTATCTTATCCAATAGCATCATAAAAGACCTCTTCATCTTCATCAGGAAGTTCAACTATAGAAGCAGATGTAGGGTTTTCAGTAGGGTTAGGGTTTGTCTTAGTGCTGGGTTTAGTATGTTCAACCTGAGGGGTTGCCAGTGAATATATTCTGTCAAATGCTAATGTGTGATGCATGAAGCTACTATAAGATGTTGCTGATGGTAGTGGTAGTGATGCCACTGATAGCATGATGAAAACCATGGATGCCAATGCTAAAGTGTGCTGGGTATGATGAATACTGATGATGCTGATGATACCGATGGTACAGTGAGAAGTGCTAATGATGAGTGGTGTGATAGCATGTACTGATGACTATGATGGCACTGTATGCTGAGGAATAGCAAAGCTTACACAAAGAGCAATGGTGAGATTATGAAGATAGCAACAATAGCAATACTTTAGCAATGGTATCAGTAATAGTGATGAGTATAGCAATGATAGCATTGATAACGATGGGTTTGGTGATGATAGTGCCAAAAGCGATGAGCTTAGCAGGACAGTGAAGACTGTCAAAGAATTCAGAGATGATAGATTTTCAAAGAAGATGTTATTGGTATAGCAATAGTGGTAGCAGTATTGGAATCCCATCAAATTAGCAATGTGATGTACATAAGAAATAATAAGTGACTTCTCCTACCACTGTACAGTAGAAGGGGAGTGTAGTATGGAGGAGAAGTCAGCAGTCTTTTATCATACTTCATGAATATGCAGAATCGATAGGCAAGAGTAGTAGCAAGTAAGTGATACTTAGCCATAGTGGTGTGTAATAGTGCTGCATGTGCTGCAGTACATGTTCTACATGTAATAAGGCTTGCCATGGGATTAGCAGTGGTAGATGAAAATAAACTATGTACCAAATGGAAGTAGTTGACATGGCATGGGCATTTGATGGGCATTGGCTCATGAAACATGGCTCAGTACTACAGTACAGTAGTCTGGCAAGGGTGCAGTATCCTTGGTAACTGTATATATTAATAGTGTTAGGGTTAGGGGGGGTCATGCTATGTGGTATAGGGGCTAGACAATAATGGAAATAGACCTATACAAGGCCAATGCCAGCTGGACTGTCACACCATCCAGGTACACATTCCTTTGCCATCCAACTTCTGGATTCTATGCATTCTGTATATCCTGTATTCCGTGTCTCCCAACTAGAGCCAGCAGTTCTGAATACCATCCCCAATCATATCCAACCTCCTCCTCCAGTTGAGGTTGATGGAGAACCAGAATATAAGATATCCAAAATCCTGGACTCTAGACTTGACTGTCATAGATGCCAATGTCATCTCCTGTACCTCATCTGATGGTCCAGATACAAAGGAATGGACAAGGAGACTTCATGATTACTTGCTACTGAACTTGGAAACACATCTAAACTTGTATCCAAAAAGCTGCCCATTATCCTTCATGACTTCCAAAGATTCTGGACTTAGACTCTTCTGATGCCTCTTACCTTTACCCTTTGGAGATGGGGATCTGGCAGCATGCTGCCTCTTCTTGCCCTTTGGAACCTTGATGAATCCAGGCTTTCCAGGACAAGTGACCTTGTCCCTTTAGCATGGATCACAAGACTTGATATATCTAAAAGTCCATTAGCTCGGATCTGAAACAACTGTATAGACTCACCATGGTATTCTTTTCCACATTCATTCAAAGACAGATCCAACCCTTTCCAGTGCAATGTGCACAGAATCCATCATTGTCCAAAGACAAAGTATGGGTCTTCCAAACGGTAGCAAAGTCACAGAACAAACATCTAAAACTCACTGTTTCCACTATGATCTCCTGACACCTCTTTTCCTTTGCTGCTGCCCTCCATTTCTCAGCCTCCTCTATCTTCCACAGATCCTCCTGACATTTCTGTTCCTCCTTCTCCTTGTGCTTCTGCTCCTTTTCAGCTTTGTCAGCTGCCAACTTCCTCTCCAAATCCACTACAAGGTCTGCAGTAGGGTCAGGAACATGGGATCCTTCTCTAGATATGATGAAAACAGTTGTTGTGATAAAAAGATAAAGTAGGGGGTTAGGAATCACTCCAGATGTCTGACATCCATATATCTGTTGGATTACAGACTCAGCACATCAACCATTAAGCTTCTCCATCATCTCGCATTAATTTCATCCAATCCAGATCAACACTTCTTGTGCCTCAGGGGTTCAGCCCTAAAGGGGGGATATTGTCATGTCCCATACATCTGATCTTAGATCTGATCAATCCTGCTTCTGTCCAGACCATATATCCAATCCATACCACCCATCCAAAACCCCCAGCTTCTCATGTTCTAAGTCCACTGTGCATACTTGCATCTATCCCCTTTCGGTGATTTACCTGTACCAGTATTCTGGCTATGTATATTCCTGTCCTGCTTACCGATTCATTACCTGTGCTTTATATCCAACTTGCATTTACTGATCCACTGTGCATTTACTAATAGACTTCCATTATACTTTGTACATAGCCTCCAGTCCCAGTGACCTGCACCAAACTGGTCTGGTGCATGGCTGACTAAGCACTCAGAAATCAGTGCACAATCCAACTCTGAATGAGTTCATTTTTTTTCTTTTCTTATTATTTCTAATTCATTTTCCATGACTGTCTTCACATATGTTTTGGTTCTGAAAACTATGCCAAAGGATTCCCATAAAGGTCAGGTGACCTCAGAAATTTAATTATGTAAGGTTGTCCTATGGAAAACTCATGAAACTCACACTGTTTATCTGGTGCAATTTCTGCAAACATGTAACATAGGCCCCACAAGTACATAATTGACATTTTTTACCTAGAATAGTCACTAATAGTCACCTGACCTCAAGTACCTGCATAGCCATCAACATTTCACATGACTTCTTCTCACACTGTGAGCATATTACAAATTAATTCATGATGATATTCAATATTTAAGGGAGGTCAGCACCCCACCAATATGGGAAAAGGGAAGCATAGCCATTCATTTTGTCTATATAAGACCCAC